>BSBM01003615.1:0-43590 GCA_027924585.1 Larix kaempferi | reverse complement strand
ATGCTTCCTTTCTGCTGTCCGCCTTTTTGTACCAATGCCCGTTTGATGTAGCACCCTTTCTGCCCGCATTAGGTCCGTACTCAATCCGTTATATTCTGTTCGCCATAGAAAGTCTGTCCGCTATAGTTATTCGCAGCCAGACCACATACCGGGGGTGTTATTTAGGTTGTGCTTACCTTATTGTGTTTGGGATATTGACGTCTATTAATGAATCATTGGAATTATCCTTTGAAACCTAATCCCTAGAACCTGCAGCCTCTACCATATGCCTTGGAAACATACTTACAATCTTGCGCCTTGGCTGGTGGGAATATACTTTGTATATTATATGCATCAGACCTACGCCTTGATACCTTAACTAAGCCTTTCAACTTATTACTTTGGAAGACTTTTTAACCTATGCATCTGAACTACTCCTTGGAAACATACCGAAACTATGGAAAAATATTCAACTTATTAAAAAACTCCTAAGTATTTATTGTACTGGCGGGAAGGCAGTCATGCAGCCTCCGAAATAACCTTCAACTTACTAACACACTTTACGCATTAATGAAGAATATGAAGTTATTTTATTGCCCCTTTCTGTAGGTCTTTCTTGCCGTATGATGTACGCATCCGTGTATGCTTTTCTGTCGTTTGCTTCCTTGGATGATGTCGTCCGCATTTGAAAGTAAGTATCAGCGCCATAGTAGGTTCACCATAGGGAGTAAGCCAATATGCATTTCCCCTAGACCATAACCCCTTCTGTTCGTCCCCATTTCCGCTTTTTTAGTTGGAGCACAACGCCCTTATAACATTCGACCAGGAAGGACACAGCAGCAAAGGAATTCAATTTCGAGAGCTGTGCCGAGTTGAAAATAATTAAGTACTACGCTCGCCTCCCGGCTAGAAGTAAATGCCTGGGGTGAGCTCGTCTTCGTTTTCCAATATTGCTTTTATTTGAACAAAGACAGAGAGAGGTACACTACTACAAGCTGACTATCCACGAATGCGAGATATTGCTGCCTTACTGCCTTAACGTAACCAAAAGGGTAATGCTCTAGCCACGGTTCGGTTAAGCCAGGGACCACTGATGAGCCCTTGAACCCTTGAACCTTTAGCCTTATGCCAAGTCCACCATAAGCCATTCATCATAAACCATAAGCCAGAAGCCTAGACCACCACACTAGCATCTAACCTACCACAAAGACATAACACCAATAATGATATACTTAATACGTTGGTATACAATTCGAGGAGCATTGGACATGTCGAGTAGCATAGGAAATCGACGTTTAGGAGTTGGATGGAGGAAGAGCTGGATGAACGAGTCTTCCCCAGCCAAACATTTATCCATACTTGAGCCAACCGATCGATCCACCAAAAGCTACACGGGTTCCACCAGAGGCCAGGAGTATTTCACCAGATGCCTTCAACCTTTGAATGAAAAAACCTTTTGCCAAATCCAGCAAGTCGGAAGGAAGCTGCCTTTACCCTTTTGCCAGTTACCAGGAGCCCTTAGCCTGTAACCCTTATAACCTTCTGCCTTACCCTTGCACCACACCCTTTAAACTTCAGCCTTCACCACCAGCCAAGACAAGCCAAAGCCATCTTCAGCCTAACCAAGTCCAACAGGTAGGTACAACAGAAAGAAGAAGCCTGTAACCTTTACCCTTTTGCCTTAGCTACCATGGGACTTAGCCTGTGACTAAGGGCCACGTACACCAAGTCCAACAGATGAATCACCAGGTCCAACGGATAGATGCCTTTGAACAGATAGATGCTTTTGAACCTTCAGACAGAAGCCGCCTTGAACCTTTTGCCAAAAAAGTAAGTCCCACAGATGCCATTAGACATAAACCAGTAAATATAAAACCATGCTGTTACTTAGGTCGATTCTGCATTTGAGGAGCATAGGCCCATTGAGTGAAGTTGAGCAGCTGGATGATTTGGATTATTCCCACCGTTAGTCTTATGCCGGGAGTAGTATGCTGCCGGGAGTATTATGCCCACCGGGATATTAGGAAGGAGGGGAAGGAGCGGAATAACCAAATAGCCTTTATTTCTTTTATCTATGCACAGTTGGAGTCCGGTCCCACAGTTGGGTGGGTGCCGTTCGTTACACAAGCGGTTAAACAACAGGTCTTAATAGATGGCCTTTCACTTGATGGATTTACTTTATATTTCAAACTGATTAGTCTGTTATAATGAGGCTGGCCGGAAAGGAGCGGACAGAGGGGACCGGAAGTGAAGGAACCAGTGTGAAGGTTGTGCTTAGCTTATGGGATATTCACATATATAGAATGCAATCTTTGTGCTGTTAGTGGATTCTTTTAATGGCGAATATGTCTTGGCTTGGATCCTTGGCTACTCAACTTGGATCCCCGGCGACAAGGGCTTGGATACTTGGCTGGGATAAGAGGATAAGAGGCTTGGATACTCTACTGTGGCTGCTGCGCTATTCAACTGGACTACTCAACTTGGATACTCGGGCTGCTTGCTGGCTGGAATCAGGAATTTAGAGGTTTGCTTTTTATCCAAATAGGATTCTTACAAGCAGGGGATTTTGTAAGCATGCTATAAGGAAGGTGGAGTTTAGCTTCTTTTTTTATAATAACGTATATAATGCAATACGGTGCAAAAGAACAGGCAGAAGGTTACACGTTGGATAATCTCATATATAATAGGAGATTAAGAGGAAGATCTCCATGAAAGGTAAGTTCATTCCTGCGAGACCGGCCCCCCGAATGTCCCTCTTTTCTTAAGCTGTCCTTAGGGTTCCAGTGCAAGCCAGCAAGTTTTTACATTCTGAGAACGCCCCAACAAAGTAAAATAAAAGAAGTATAGATGGTTTTACTTAATATGTCTTTGGTATGTATGAGTGAAAACGAATCACCCTCCCTCCGATAATAGCGATAGCTCTCGTTCTTTCACCATCGATTGTGTGTTGACTGACTTAACGACTCTATCTGTGCTTAGCGGCAAGTTCATAAGCTGTTGCCATAACTAGCTCTACTCTCTGTGCTTAGCCGGAGCTGTTAGTGCTCTAATGACTGAACTCTCTGTAGTGGCTCTAATGACAGTTCAATAAGACTCTTTCTCTTAACCCTTTCTCTAACCCTTTCTCTAACAACTACTTCTCTTCACCTCTTGAGTCCAACTCTTAGGTCTAAGTGATGTAGTTCCTGCTCTAACAATGTCTTAGCTCTATCTTTAGTTCATCTTGAATAGTAAACTCCTATTGCCGCTGACGCTAAGCTTAGATCTCTAGTTGCATTCTTACTGGTTTAGTTCCAGCTGACTTATGCAGGTTGAACCAATAGAACCAATATAAGTTAGTAAGAGCATTTCTTTCCCACTTAGTCCCATGAGCTACCAGCGAAGAAGCGTCTCCATTATTTGAAAGAAAGAGTTCCGTGTAGAGTTAAAGCGTCTTTAGAGTAAGGCCCTAAGGTCACTTGCCATAGAGTGCCCCGCCAGTAACTTGCCTTAAGCCTTAGAGTATGCCCTATGGTAATAGCCTTCCGTTCAAGCGCCGGAGTAACTTGCCTTTTTAGACCAGTTCCAGTTCAAGCGTCTTTTCGGTCTTTATTTAGCCTTAGTCTTAAGCCGGTAGAGTAAGGTCCATGCGATAAGGTCTACTTGCTTTAGTCTTAGCCTTAGTCCAGTAAGTTCAAGCCAGCCTTCCGTCTACATTATTTGAAAAAGAGAATAATAAATAGGCCTTACTTCTAAGAGCTCTAGCGAATAAGCTATAAGGTAAGGTCAAGTCCATACACTTGTTTGTGTCTCCTGAGCTCTAGCGAAGAAGCTGTTGTATCCTTTTCAATCAGCACTAGACCCATTGTTGTTTTTCACTATATGCTATTAGTATATAACTCTTATTTCTGCCTTCTTATCTTTCTAACTATGGAACCTGAGCTCCAGCGAAGAAGGGCCTTTCCCAGCTCCATAGAGTTAAAGCACTATTGCCTAGAGTTCAAGCCTTTGGACTGGCCGGCCGACTTACGGTACTAGCTCTAGAGACAAGCCATATAGTTCAGCTGTATTTCCGAGCTTTAGCCTTAGTAACTAGAGTAAGGTCTTAGCTCTCTCTTTAGTTCGAGTTCTTCAGCCGAGACTTATAAACCCTAATTGAATTTATTTTATATGTATCCTATTAGTATATAACATGTCTGTCTCCATTATTTGAAATAAAGAGCCCCGTGAAAGCCGGCTTACGGTCTACATCCGGACTTAGAGTGAAAGCCATAGTTCCGTGTCAGCTTTAGTCTTAGTCACTTGCCTACGGTATGGACTAGCTCTAGTCCTTGTCCCTGGTCTTAGTCCCATGCCTTAAGGTAACTTGCTTTTCCGTGAGTGCCATACATAGAGTGAAAGCCTACTGCACTATAGACTTCCAGTTGTGTCCATTATGATAAATAAAGAGGCCTTACCTTAGCTGAGCTCTAGTGAAGAGTCTCCATTCAAATATAAATAATAGAACTCTTCTTTCTGCCTTCGGTAACTATTCTATTATGGCCTATTTCACTTTTATTGGTTTTTCCATTCTTTCTGCCTAACCTAATTAGTAGGTCAATCGTCCCACTAGTTGCAATCAATAGAAATTAGCTTTATTTCTAGTTCATATATAAATTCTATTTCTTTATTACTACTAGCCTTAGCCTACTACTTGCTTTAGTCTTAATACGTAAGCCCCGTCCGGGGGTAATATGGAGTCCCTCCTTCCTTGATCACTGGCTATCGGCTGCTATGACCACTGGCTCTGATCTATGGCAATTGGTAACATGGGTTCTATTGACCCAATCAATCCATCAAGTGAAAGGCCATCTCTTCCTGGTTGTTTCCGGAGATAACCACCACTTCCTTCCGATTCTATTTCCCGCATTGCTTATTATATCTAAGGGGGGCCAGCCACTGCCTTTCCACTTTCTCTGTTGGCCTTCCTACATCCCCATACCCACCTATTATTCGACCATATCCCCCTTATTCTCCCCATTCAAGTACGTTTCGACTATTCCATATCTTTCAATTCATATGATTGGCCACCTTCCTTTATTTCTATCCTGAAACCTCAACCAATAAGTCAATGCTATTGCATAGTCTGAGCAATAGCGACACCTTGGCAAGCGGTTCCTAGTAGGTCGGGTCTCTCGTAGTGTCAGAAGTGCCGTCATAGAAGGGGCAGTACTGGTAAGCCTTAAACGATAACGGGACTTTGGATTTCCGCCATTAACAACCCCGGCCGGGAGCAACTACTCCTACTATACATGTCTTTGTACCGTGTTCGCATGGAGTAGCTGGTCCGGCAAGTGAATCCCGCAATAGAGAAAGTTTTACATTACTAAAAACTGAAATAGTTCTGGAAACGGGAAACAGGCGCTGCCTTTATCTGTATTATATTATGGGTAATTCGCTGCTGGAAGATCCCTATAAACAGGAATAACTGCGTCTGGAACATCCGGAGCATCTGGAACACCTGTAGGATCCACGATCATCAGTAACTGCATCACGATCACGAAGGTCGGAATCTTAAGCTCAACAATTTGTCTTCATCTCTCTAATCCAAAGTAGAATCTCTCTCTCTTGATCATCAGAATCCTAATCTCGATCTCTAAACTCTGAATCTGGCTATCGATCTTACTCTTTTACTGGTTTAAGGTAAGCAACTGGGTCTCGCTAAATAATATAAGAATCTTCCTATCAATTATGAAAGACTGGATCTGGATAACAAAGGTATGAATCACGATAATCAGGAGGAACTGAATCTCGATCTCGCCCTGTCACTGTGCCTGGGTCATCTGAAGCTAGCTGTGATGCCGCTAGTTAAATAGGTGCTGCTGTTGGATCACTGGTATTATAAGTTGCTGCTACTACTGAGTTGCTACTGGATCTGCCAATCTAGAGGCAAGGGCACGGACTTCCAATTCTTCCCGTGTTATCCCGCCTCCTCATAGTCCTATTTATTTGGATTTCAATTTGTTAAGGTGAACTTATAAGTAAAAAGGTGTGCTTAATTGATGCAACCAGTGCAGTTTTAGAGATACCGACGGGGTAGTGGGAATACTGTTAATAATTTCTAATTGAGCAAACTCGACTTTTTTCCACTTTCCATAGCGATATATCATATACAATGATTCGTGCGTCGCATATAGCATGATTTATATTAGCAGGCTGAGCAGAAACAGTTCAGTTTCATGCATTATAGGGAGTTGGCCGAAGAAGGATGGACAAACCAATTGATGGAAAAATTGGCCCATAATATCCATTCCAAAGTAAGGAGAAGAAGATAAACACACTCTTTATCACCTTTCCTTATTATCATCTCGAATTAGAGGAAATGCATAAATTAGTTACAGAGGTGCTAGCGACGGTGGGTCCTCGAGAATACGCTGTTAGTGGGGTTATGCACGAAGTAGGAAATCAGTTATTATTTGTAGCTATCCATACACGGATTGGAGTTGTAACAGTGTGTCTTAGAACCATTTGAAAGCGGGTGCTCCAACGCTTTTCCTACTGGAGGCGAGAGCAAGGGGATACGAGAAAAATAAGTGTCTGTAAAGGCGTTTTATCATGGTGCCGCCATGTTGTTGATTTACTTTCCTGTGGTTACACAGAGTTACATCTGGGTGGAATTACGCGGAAAGACTTGGAGATAAAGGCCCTTGCTTTCTCTTCGAAGATCAGTATTTACAGAGCTAAGCGCATGCTAGATCGAAGGAAGGCGAGGGGCCCAGGTACCATATTGGGAAGGGGATCGAATGAATAAATGGTGGAATAATATAACAGTTTGGCTCCTCCGGTGTTCCCATCTAATTCCCCCTCCTTTCGGAAGGGTGAGGGGGAATATTGAATAAAGGATTTTAACGCTTTTAGAAGGAATAACCTATAGTTTTTTTTATAATTGCATAAAATCGAAGGAATCTATTTTAGCCAACCAGTTTGAATAAATTGGTTAGGGCGTTATGCATGAATTGAACAATATCTCCGTTTATGTATGTAGGTTCGAGAGACGAAAGCCGGAAATTCCTTAATTCCTTTACGTCTGACTGGATAATGAAGGGGGAAGATTGAAAGACTTATACACTATGGCTTAAACGCTATGGCATGGAATAACCTAACAGACCTTTGATTAGTTAGTAGTGGCGACGATTGGAATATTCTAATTAGAAGCACGACGGGACAAAGTAAGCAATTATAGGGAGGTTAGAGAGACGAAAGCTGGTTTGCTTTATTTTCTTTGGTTCGAATCCAAACGTCTCTGGTAAGGAGGACTAAAATGTGAAGATTTTATATACGTAATAACGCCAACGAGGTACGTTAAGTGACTCGACCAACGAGAGAGGAACAACTGCTCTATTAGGGGATTTTACCAATAAGTCCACAGGGGAAGAAAGAAAGGGTCATGCACAAAGTTCCAAACCAATAGGGTAAAGTGAGAATGCGAGATGGATGGATGGATGGGCGGATACGGCAAAAAGATGAACCAGAGAAGGGAGACTTAGTCCATTAGAGAAATACAATCATGTACACCATGATAACATATTACTAAATGTATGACATAGTACTAAACCATTCAACCACTGATCTAGTCAAGCATAGATAAAATAAACTACTCACACTCATCAATACAGGGCAACATACAAGCAGCAAAGTATAGCACAACATCATCAGGCACAGCATCATGGCATGGCAATAGGATCATGGCATCATAGTATCATCATCAAGTACCTATCTGATCATCATCATCATAACGACTGACGGGTTAGTTAAGGCAGAACTAGTCGAGGGCGAACTAGCTATAGGTGAACCCAAATGAGAAGAGCCTGCTGAGGAGGACAAACTCGAACTAAAGGAGCCCGATGAGGATGGATAGGTAGCATAAAAGCTAGAACAAATTAGTGTTAACATATGAACAGTCGGCGTTTGTTACATAACTTCTATATCTCCGGGACCCATAACCCTCGAATCGAACCACCATCTCAAACGGAAAAGCAGTAATTTGTGCCATCATAATCCGAACATGGCAGATCCGAACATGTATTTATCCGAACATGGCATAAAGTAAAGAAAGTGAGGCAGGACAATAAAATATGTAACCTCTTAAGGAGGATTGATAGAGGATTGATAACAGCCAGAACTAGGGATAGGGAAGCGATGGAAGTAAGGACTAGGGCAGGAGGACACAAGAGCAACACGACGGGATGACGGGGAGGATGGAGGAGGAAGGCAACACGAGAGATTGAGCAAGAGGAGAGCAGCTATCTGGCAAGCATTGAAAGCAAAGCTAGCTAATGTGAACCAACAAGAGTTTTACCCTTAATCAGGGTTTAAAGAAAAGTAGCAATAGATCAGCTTAAACCTGACCAATCGCTTGGAGGCTTGATAAACGCTAGGAGAGAGGGTTTGAGCGGGACGGGCTTCAGACTAGGATATGATGCCCAAACAGCCAGCCAGGAGATGCCTTTTATAACTAATACTTGCTTTTATGAATCTTAGGACAGGGCGCATAACCCTTTACTTACAAGCATCCACCTGGTTCTAGACTTTACTTACTCATTGCCTTGCCTTATGAAGGAATTCCGGTACCACATATGAACTTATTGGTCTCATGTTACCACCAACGGAGCCCTGCTGAGACGAGTCAGGAATTTGAACCCAACCTTCTTGTACCTTCTCACCCTAGGCCATGGAGTGGAGGGCTGCCCAACCAATTCATTCAGCCAGAAAGACGAGGGTATGAGGAGCTATTCACCATTTACCTTCCCTTGTTTCCCACCCCACCCCAGAATATGTTGGCAGCTGCGGGTTTAACTGAAAGCGGACATAGGTTGTACTGTGGAATGCGGATTGAACGGAATGGGTAATGGGAGAATGCGGTAGACTGGTAGACTGGTAGAACGCGAATTGAAGGGAAAGCGTACATTCCCCCTGTTTATTCCCATTGGATCACTTAGGAGTAGTAGTAAAACCCATTGGGTTGGATTAGTCCCATTGCTATTTCATTAATCAAAAACATCAAATTAGAAGAAGTTGGCATCTTGTCCAACCAACTTATGGATTATATAGTCACCATGGAATTTTTTAACTAATAAAGGGGACTAAAGCAAGGCATTAAAAACCATCATATTGCATTACATTACTTAGCAGTAACAACCACCTCCTGTGAACACAGCTCCAATTGAATGTCTGATTCAGATTTAGATGGGTAACTTCTCTGCTTCTTCCTCTCAGCTATGGAAACTGGTGGAGACTAATAACCTCTTGGGGACGGTGTATTGAGAGCAGTTCACGTCTTGTAACACCTACTAGGCAGGGTGAGTCAAAACAACTTCCTGTGGCATCACACACAACCAGTTAGGACCGGGAGTCTAGACCTACCTTCAAGACCAGGGCTCGTAAAAGGAACTGGGGAAAACCTTGCAGGCTACAGCGAGTAGTTCTCAAGTATCCATGCCGATATCATATAGTAATAGGGTTTTAGTAGTGTAGGTATGGAAGGCTCTTAAGATTTCAAACTTGGAACTCGTTTCAAAGAAAGAATGGATAACTCTATTTCTTACTTCTTTTCTTTTATTTTTTAACAAGTTGCATAGAGGTTTATCATCTTTCTTTTGTTGGAACTAGGACAGACACAAACCATATTTCTTGTTTTTCGCGTTACGAATCATGCATGGAGAAGTTGGTTTGGTTGGTTCTACCTCACACACAATGATTATTACTACTGGCAATATATGAGAGGCTATTAGTGGCAAAATGTCTCTATGCAAGCTCGTCTAGTAACGAGGTTGTAGTTGTTGGTCTGGTAAGGCTCTTAGATTCAAAAAGTTGCACTAATTAATTGGTTTTTGCACTAATGAATGATGTATGGAGAAAGTTGTGTAAGGTTGGTTGGTCCACCTCTATGGGACTCCTGTCAATACAAGGAGAAGCTATAATAAGTAGCACCTGCTATGTGGTGTCAAATGTCTAGAACTTGGGACACCTCACCTTATGGATTCGCTGGGACACATCCATGTAAACTAAAAAACACATATTTTTTCTTGTAATGATGGATGCATGGATAATATCAGTGTTGTCAGGTGCCAGATGAGAAAGAAATAGTAGTTCTTATTTTGTTTTTTGGATGGAGGAGAACATTCGGCTTGACCTTCGGCTTGACCTATAAAGTGGGGTACTATTTCTGTCAGAGAGAGGGTATCCAAGGCACAATGTTATATGTTGGAAATATGATTTATATGTTGAAAATAGGAGTTTTCATTTTGCAGAGACCACTGAAGCTGACGAAGCTGACGAAGAATACCGAGAAGCTATGCCCCTACCCGTGCCCCTGTGAGTAGCTGTAGGAACTCCGGTTCCGTATCGGTAAGTGAACTATTGGGAGTAGGCGCTATGTTCCGTCTCGGTAAGGTCAAGAGGGGAAAGCCTGTAGTAACCTTGTTCCGTCAGTTGATTTAAAGGGGAAGGTGTGATCGTGACTGCCCTTGCCAACGCCATTGTTCATCGTTCATCGCCACCTCAATCAATCGATCAGTGACTACTATCGGGTGCCCCTGCCCCTGTGATTATTCCCCTTCGATTAGCCCCCTCCCTGTGTATTATTCCCCTTCGATTAGGCCCATTGATTAGCCCCATTGATTAGGCCCATTTTAGGCCCTCGCTGTGGCAACCTCCCTGTGAGTAGGCAGTTTCGGATTGGACTGAATGCGGATTTCAAGGGGAAAGCGGACTGGGGAATGCGTACTGGGTATAATTAGCAGGTGCCTTACGCGGACTGGTCCCTTGGAGTGCGTATACTGGGCAGTAGGTAGGTGGGAAGACTATTCAGTGAATTATGGGTACGCTTCTGATCTCGTAAGATGGGGCAGTTGGGGAGCGCCTCTTCCGTAATATGTTATTTTTTAAATAATCAATTTAATCAAATCCTCTCCTGGAAGATCTCTTCTCTCCTCGACGCACTCACCCGGATGTCTGGGTAGAAGTTGTCTGTGCTGGGCGGGAACGCCTATACTGCGTATATAAGTTTAAATGCGCCATTTTAATAATATAAGTGCGCGGATACATTTATCTTACTTCTACAGAATGGGATGGGATAGGATGGAATGATACAACCACCTTACCCGCTACGCTCCTTATGTTTTTCCTAACTACTTGCCCTAGACCACTTGATAATTTCAGACCTTACGGATACGATTCACTTGTTTAGCCACAGTCCGATAGCCCCAGTCAGTTCCAAGCATTCCCTATAGCAGCAGCCGTACCTATACCCCTTTAACCTCAAACCTCCATCTATTCCTCGAACTCTAGTTATATCTCTAACGCTACAAAAATAAGGGAGGGAAATGTTATCCATTTATTGATTGATGCATTACTTATAGGGCACCTGTGATGGATCATACGCCTCATTGACAAACACCCTGCCTATGCCAGGACTCTTTTCCGCTACTCAATCAAGGGAGGTGTAGATGCCGGTAGGAAATCCTAGGAGGTTTAGATATAATATATGCTTACCCACGTTCAATCACTCAATGCCAAGAGTAATAACTCGATGTAAGGTTTCGATCCACTTGATGCCAATCATAGCTGGGCTACTCAGCCTTCTTTTATGTGTCACCCAATTGTTAATTCTCTGCTGCGAATGAGAAACTGTTTATCGGCGACCACCTCCTTCCTGTAAATGCCCTCTTGGCGCTTATATAGGGCATGTTAATGAGGCTCTCCTATCTTACACCTATCCAGATGATGTTAATTTAAGTAACAAAAGGTGGCTCGGATAAGAGAAGTGCTCACGTAGCTTATCCAGATAAAGGTGGCATATCACTTCTTGAACAGAACCTATAGTAGTCCATGGGGGGGGCTCCAGGCAGGACTAAAATAATAATAAGCTTTTTTCTTAAGGCTAAACCAAGGCAGCAATACTGGCTAAGTGCTTGGACTAGGGCTAGTACCTAAATGAGAAAGTGTCCATCAGCAATAGGGCTTACTAATACTACAGACTAGGGCTCTTGTCTCTTTAAGGCTTTCCACTCTTAGGCTGCTAGATAGTGAGATTTGTAGGCTATGTAGTACAAAGTCTTGTAGTTCTGTCTACATAGCTTAAGATATGGTCTTCACACGGATCAAAGTGCACTAATAAAAGTAGGTAAAATATCTTACTCTCTGAAGCTTCAATAGACTACTATTATATAGGCAACTCTAGGGCTTCTTGTCTAGTAGTAGTTCTGTCTATAAAGCTTAAAGAATCCACATGGACGAGACTCTCCACGGAAACAACTTATATAGATGTTGGGTCTACCATTGTTGGCTAGGTATGGCCCAGCTAGGCTAGCTCGCTGGTGGATGGGCTGGGAGAATGGATATATCTCTTCTATATAAATGCTATCTTTACTACCTATGAATCTACTACTATAGTGACCTCTACTTACTATTGCTGGTCCATCAATGTGGATAATTAAGTCTTTTTATTTATTTTAAACACTTAGATACCTGCTCGCCGTGGAAGAACCGGTCCTCATCTTGTTGCAGAGCCATGTACTTGGGAAATCCTTCTGATGATTATGTTCGCCTTATTTATCTATCTTACTTATATAATAAGTAGCCGCTCCCTATATATGTATAATGATGCAGTAGCACCATTCGTTTCATAGTGTTTGAGAATGAATGCATGTGAGGCGGGCATGCTCCCTGCGGCAACCGACTGGTAATGCAAAACTGGGTTTATTCATAATTTACCCAATGCTTTCTTTTATTACTGGCCTTCTGGAACCAATCCTCTATTACGCTTTCTGTAACCTTTTCTGCCACACGGTCACTTCACAACCAGCTAGCAACGAACGTGATATCTCATTTTATATCTCCGTACACCTTCGCAGCCAACACCTACTTATGGTCACTACCGGCCAGCAGCTTAATAAATCGACAAGCGAATAAGATTTTTCATCAATTGGCGCACCTCACACTGCTACATCCTCCGTCCGTAGTCCCACCCCGCTCTGTAGATGTTGGCAATCCAATCAATCAATATCTATCTCTCGAGGCAAGCATGGGATATGTATGGCTATTGGCCTTCTGGCTCTGACTGGCAATGACTGGTTGGCAATGACTGACTCTAGCCCTCCTGGTGGTATATCAGATATAGTGCCGTATAGGTGGACTGGACATACTGTAAGCTCTAAGCTCAGGCAGAAAAAAGAGAGAAACGGGTAGTATAAATACTTTTTTTACCGTCCCTCTTGCACCGACGAAAATACAAATGATCCAATAGATGAGAGAAGAAGTAGAGAAAGGGCCATGAGCAACGTTGTAACTGGCATAATTTTATTTCCAGGATAGCCCTAGCATTATTTCCAGCCTCAGTTATACATTCACGGATAATACAGCATCATTGGGAAACAGTTATTCGTAAACGGGCATGGGCGGGCATTCAATTGGCATAATTCCCGGAGCATAACTAGCAGCAGTCCCAGCCTAATTCCCAGCAGCAGCCTCATTCCCGGAAGCATTATAACCAGAAGTAAGCCAAGCATTCGACCGGCAAAACCGGAAGTAGTCCCAGTATCAGTATAAGCATAACAAGCAGCAGTATTCCTCCCAGCAGAATCAGAATAAGTAGCAGTAGCGGGCATTCCTGATGGTCCAGCTCAAAGCACGACTGCCTCAATGTATTATAGCCAAGTCCAACCACAAATACAATAGATACCATTAGACATACACGGTAAATATAAAGCGCATGCTATTACTTACGTTGCACCTTTCGAGGAAGGAGCATAGTATAGTCCAATCAATGTTTAGAGACAAGCTGGATTATTTGTTTATGCCAACCGGGAGTCCTCTGACCCCCGAGATATGAAGGAAGGAAAGGGGCTGGATGGCCACACTGCCTTGATTTATTTATTGATTGGATCCATACTGCCTGTATTCTGAGAGGGGTGCACAATAGGAAAACAGTCTTATAGGTGGGTGCGGTTACACAACAGGATAGTGCTTCTTTCAAAGGAGATAAACTTAAAGCTTTTTCGCTGGAGCTCAGGGGACACACACAGGTGGTAGGGACTTTACCTTATCTTAGCTTGGGGCTTTCTCTTTTTCAAAGAATGGATACTTTTAAGTATCTTTTTCATCAATGGGTACAACCATTTCTATTTATTTTGAAAAGAATGGTACAAGGTAAATATAATTTCATTTCATTTCCCGTTTTGGTCTAATCACAACTATTTTTTACCGGGTCGGAGGAATCGCTCGTTGGGGCTGTTCCTGGTTATGCTGTTCCTTCAACTAATGATGCAAATACTGGTTCAACTGGGGCTGATGGAGATGCTGGTTGTAGTGCTGATGGTCGTGATGCTCCTGGTTATGCTCCTTAAACTGCTTATTCAAATACTGCCAGTAATTATATAATGTGTGAATCCACTGGTTAAACTGCTTTTTCTGGGAATCATGACGCTGATGGTAATAACGCTCCTTCAACTGGTACTAAAATGCTCCCCTTGGAACTGCTCCTGGTATTCCTTTTGCTACTGGGGATTCTCCTGGAATTGATCCTGCTGGTTCGACTGCTCTTTCAAATGTTGGTTCAATTGGTGACGCTGCTCGGACGGCTCCTTTATCTTCTACTGGTTATGCTTGGCCTACTTTTGTTTTTGCTGTTGGAACTTATCCAGGGAATCCTTCGAATAATGCTTCTTCAGCAGCTTATGGAAATGCTGCTCTTTGAAAAGCTGCCAGGAATTATGCTAATTCAATTGATGACCCAGGAACTGTTGGTCGTTCTGCTGATTCGACTGGTTCCGCTTCTGCTGGTGGTTCTAATTATATTCAAATTCTGATGCCAGGAATGAAAAATGAGGCCGATTAAACTGGTGATGCCGCTGGGAATGCTCGTTCAACTGTTGATCGAAATAATTCCATTTCTGGGGCATGATTAAAATTCTCTTGGAACTGCTGGTTCTAATGAAGCTGGGAACGCTGCTCCTTCAATTGCTGATTCAAATGATATTGCTGGGGAGCTCCTTCAGCTTATGGAAATGCTCCGCCCCGCTTTCACCAGCATATCTGGATCGATCGGGAAAGGAAAAAACTTCGCCTACAACAGATAGGCGTCTTTGTTCAATGATTAGTCCAGTTTTTCACTCTCCAAGTAGTAGGCATTATGGGTCCTCCTTCCAAAGTGGGCATTCCAAAGTAGGCATTCTTCTTTTTACATCCAAAGTGAGAGATTTATACGTGTGGGGTGAACCAATTGAGAACAGGTGCTGGTTGAACGCTTGCCTATTTGTTATGGATTATACGCCCCCGCACCAGGCATACATGGATCGGAAAGACAAGGTTCCAAGTTTGATTACAACTGACTCCCTTTTGTCGACCGGCTCCGCCCCTTTGATAACGTTTATATTGGCCAAGCATTGAGGCCAAGCGTGCGTAGTACTTGACTTATGGACCCAATGGCAAAGCCTTCCTGGCTATGGTGACCACTGACTACTATGATCCTCTGTCAATGGACCGGCTGAAAATGACCTTATGTAAACCCTCCCAGGAATGAATATTGGAAATGATCGACAAGCTTCATTGTAGTAATTTGCTCTTGGTGTTAAGTTCTCACTGGGCTCTGGGCATAGCCCCGGTCCAATGCACATAGCTGTTGTTCACTGAGTTAATTGGGCGAACCTCTCATCAGAGCCATTGTAAAACCCCGGCCGGTTTTCAAAAGTCCTAAGGGTAAGGTATATGATGCAATCAACCAACCGTGAAGAAAGAGCAGCAGGTGATATAAATAATAAAGCGCTCTGCAAGCACTCTTTAGCTCGTGTATTATATTTGAATTATGCTTAATTTAATATGTGTAGCTATACGTGGTAGCTGGTCCCCCCTTGTGAGTAGGCCTATACCAGTGTCTTAACTTCCTGGTTTGGCCCCCCCACCCAATAAAACTTATGAGGTTATCCCATGTAGTGGCTATTTGCAATTACTAGCGGCAAGTAATCCCGGCCTCCCTTGTGTCTTTTGGCACCTCCTGTGAATGAGACTTTCATTGATTATTGCAGGCGACTGGCTTGCGAAGAGGCTAGAAGGACGGAGGGCCGAAGTGGCTAGGAAATAAGCCTAATACAACCAAATAGAAATGATTTCTCATTTTATACGAGAATATTCCAGTTCCTTATATACGGATATTGATTAAAAGTTGATAGAACCGGCGATCTTCCGCTCATCTTACCTGGTTATTATAATCCCAGCAGGAGAAGACAAGCGAGCAAGCTAAGTCCTTCCGCCATATGGGGGGGCATTCACGAGTAGATACGCTCATGGATGGCTACTAGTTAAGCACCACCGTTGGGAGCACAATATCGACTTGGAGCAAGCAGGTTATTTGCATTTGATATTTTTCATTTACATAAACCTTTCGTTAGGAGGGTACGAGGCATTATCTTTCATCGTGGGTACTCAAATTCAATTTTTGACTATATATGGACTATTCTCAGGATGCTCAATAGGATTGAAGCAGCTTTAAACAGAATCTCACTCATTGGAGTCCATCGGCTAAAGAAAGAAGGCCAATAAGGACCTGCCCTAAGCTCTTGTCTGGTGAGGTCAGGTGAGTGAGGCAAATAGCAAGTTATACAGTCCGGGATCTTTCAACGGGGCGCGCGCGGTCAACTACAGTCTTATCTTGTACGGTCTTGGCAGGGCTGGGACCAATCATCAGGGCTTGTCTTATCAGTGCAGATCTTGCTTGTACCGGTCTTATCCTGTGAGGTCTTGTTTGTGAGGCCCATAGCGGATGTCGATGGACGCTACCGCTAGTAAGGGCGGAAGTGGAACCAGGCTCTTATGTAACCAGGGCTATTTAAACAGGTCTAGTTGAACCAGGTCTATTTGAACCAGGGGCTCTATAAAAACAAGGGCTATTTTACAGGCTTATTAACCCTTTTATTTGCCGCGCTCATTCCCAACCCATTGCTCGTTCCTTCCTCATGCGGGTGAAGGCGGGCAGTAGGGTTTTGTTATAGGGGTAAAAAAATGTATATTGGATTAAATTAAAGGGACCACGAACAAAAAGGAGAAGGGAAGTTTCATTCTCCGTTCGAGCCAGGCAGTATTTTATATTCTGGTAAATAGGTTACCTAACTCAAAAAACTTCTTCTTAATTACACATTCTATGTGAAAACACAAAACCCAAAAGAATAAGCAAAGCACCACCCCTTACATACTAACAAGGTTAACAAACTCATCTAAAACTAACCACTCGCTGGCACATGTTAAATAGAAAAAAAGTGAAATATATAATGACCAGCACGAGTACCTCCTTACATACATGTTTAATATAAAAAAATTATGTAGCCTCCTTTTTTGTTGGTTGTCCTTTCCGTGGGCTCGCCTAAGCTCCACCAGGATGTGCCATCATAAATAAAGATGGGGGCTTTAGAATTATTTCCATAAGTAAAGTAATACAATGTTGGATCAAAGCTTGGCGAAATCCGGGTTATCCTAGAGATAAACGCTCTGAGAGTATATAGTTTATAGCGTCCAGTTTCCTGTGCCGATGATAGATTATTGGACTCCTAAAAAATAGCATTTATGCTTATAATGAGGACTTAGGTACGCCCCTCACCAAATAAGTAACTTAAGAGGTTTTGTGAAATCTGTTCCAACAAGACTTAGTGCCTGGCCAAATAAGAGCTCTATCTTTAGTGTAGGTTGAATCAATGGCTATGAATTTGCATAAATGCTTGGCTTTAAATGATACGGGAATCCTATGGAGGGAAACGAGAGGAAAGGATATAGTTAAGCAAATAGAAACTCCCGTTTCATGTGCGAAGGCCTTGCCAATTGGACTTGCTAAGAATGAAATTTTATTATCCTAAAATGGCGAGGCTATTTTGCAAGATCTGTTCAAGCCAAACTTCTGACCTGCTCCGAACAAAGTATTCTAACCGAGCTGGCCCGGTAAAGTAGCCATCAAGTATCGAGGCAAGCCTAGTAGCCAAGATCCCTGCGCAGTAGCCGAGTTGAGAATCCCCGCCCATCCAATGAGTGCATCCCTGCTAACATGGATAAACGAGCTTAAAAGGTAAATTTTAGTAATACAAAATCATTTTGAGTTACTGCGATTACTGCCTCCGACCGAATCAAAATTCGATTTATATAAAAGAAAATGTGTAATTAGAACATTTTTCAATATCTGTCTACCTAACCTTAGTGCCTTTCCAAAACGGTGTTGCTTCAGATGGATGGTATTTAATCTAATAAAAAAAGGTTACCTTTAGGTTTGGTAGCTTTATTATAAGCTTATCCATTTGCTTTTACCACCTGCGTCCCTTAGATTAGAGCAACTTTGTGTTTGTAGCAGGATGATACTCATCAACGGGTGAATCATAAGTAATGCATGATAAAATAAATTGAGTAACTCGTGTTATGTATTTGTAAGTGAATTCGAGGTCGAGGCAGAGCTCGAGGTCTAGAGTCGAGTTGAGGTTCAAGGCTGGTTCCTTCCCGCCCGTAAAGTAGAAAGGCATATTATGCTGAGAGGTTCGAGGTGATAGCAGAGGGAAGAAAAGGTCTTTTCGCCATACGAGATAGGATAGGGCCCCATTGATCCACCGAATGATAAGATTTATTATGCCGCCAGAAGACCGAGTGAGAAGGACCACATCAATGGCCAAGAGGAGGAGAAGGCCCACATAAATAGCCGAGAGGAGGGATAATAAATAGACCCCATCATATTTTAGAGATAAATAAAACCATACCCCTGCCTCACTTATACAGAACACAGGGGGTTCTGCCTCATTTACCTCTACGGAACACACTTTCCTACCTAGAATGGATGCTATGACGAAGCTTACATACAGACGTTGATTTATTTGGAAAGATATTTGAGTAGCCCCCCACCCAATAAGTTCTTAATCAATGTTTAGGAGTTGCAGGAGGAAGGAGCTTAATTATAATTTACCCAAAGAGCCACGAAAACACAAGAGCTACACGGGTCATAAGCCTTTAAACTTTAGCCCTTCGTTAGCCTTTAACCTATCACCTGAAACCATTCAACTTTAGTATTAACCAAGCATACCACCAGTTACCTTAACACACTTTACAATTTCATACAAATTGCTTATAGATGTCAATTCACATTTATGATCAGACGCAAAGGAAAAAAAGAAGGAAGGGTCTTCTTGGAGGGGCTTGATAGAGCCATTCAGGGAGGTGAGGTTGTAGACCCCAGCGTTAGGTGCACCCATTTTACAAACTTAACCATTCCAAGTTTCCACCAGATGAGATAGAAGGACCTCATTGTGAAATAGTGAAATATAAAGTCCACAGTTGAACCTGCTGATCGATTGCTTGCTGATTGGTTGAATCACCGGCCGGGGCTTGTTGATTTTAAAGCTTGCTTTATATATATATTTGTATGTTTGGCGTGGGTGGAGGCGAGTAAGGTGAACCAAATAACCCCTGGTGGGCGCTTCGCGGGATGCTGTTATTTAGACATCGATTATTTATGTTGTACTCAAAATATGCTTTTTATTAATTGATTGGATCCAACTTGATGGAGTAAGTGGTGCAAGAGCATGAGTCACTATACCAGAGCCACAAACAAGCCACCAAGAGCTACACGAGCATTAGCCAGAAGCATTTCACCTTGAAACTCTCACCTTCAGTCATCAACAGCCAAGCCACCAAGGACAACAACCATCTACGTCACTAGAACATAATAAGAAATAAATAAAAAGGTAGGGGGAGGTTGCAGGTCGAATTATTTTAGCGAAGCAGGAAAGAAGGGATAAATAGTCACGGGATAACTCTTTTCTATTCACATTTGAAAAACTTGCTTTGGGACCTACCCGCTGGAGATAGAGATAGAGACTCTTAAGAGAGAGAGAGAGAGCCCGCGAAGTACGGGTTGCAGCTGGCCCTAAAGAATCAATGGACAAACAGAACAAACCGGCCGATGCCCGCTAAGACACCTGCTATCACTTACCGAACTGCTAGTTAGGTTAAACCAAGTAAGGGGGTCAATGCTGTTGCTCCGAGTGATGCGCATAGTGGAAGAAACTTGGGCTTATACATAATGCATGGGTCAATGCCCGCGAAGCCGCCCTATGCGAGTCTTCTTCCCCTCACCCGCTCTTTAAAGGGAACCCTACTCCCTTAGCAGCCAATAAAATGCGGGTTACTATCCCGAACGCGTAGGTCACTAATGGGGAGGCGCAGCGCAAGAGATAAAGATAACATAACTTGTCACCAGAATAAAAGCCCCCTCACCTCTCACTTAACCTATCTACAAACCTCACCGCGGAACCCACGGAATAAAAAATAGGAACCACCGGACCCTATACACCCTTCCTCATGCAAACTGCTTGAACAGGGATACTTTTCTTATTTATTTACTAGCCAACTAGTTTTATAGCCATAACGGAGACGGAGAGACGGACGGGATGCTCTGCGGGCGGAACTATTTACTTGCAGAGACCGACCGAAACGACCCCAAGCAGGCAGGATATATAAGCTTAGGCAGAGCAGTTATAGGCCTAGGGTGCTAAAATGAAATTGATTCTATACCCTAATTGAAACTTCAACAGAAGCCCCCTTCCCTTTTTCCAGATGCCAGATGCCTTTTTCCAAGTCCACCAAGAACAGAAGGAAGAAGCCTTCACCATTAAGGAACCAGTAGTCGCCTGTAACCGGTCACCTTCGGCCTTGAACCTTAAACCCTTTAGACAGGGCCACCAGCCATAATAAGGCCTCTATACAGAAGCCTTAAGCCTACCCCAACTTATGCCTCACCAAGCCTCACCAGGTCCAACAGATAGATGCCTTTCCACTGTAAACCCTGTAACCTTTTTACCCCTTTTGCCAGGAGCTTGTAACCAAGAAACCCTGTAATATGGAACCTTTAGCTTTCATCACCAGAATCAGGAAGGCCAACAGAAAGAAGACTGAAACTATTTCCATTAGCTATAGAAAGGGTGTCTACGCCGGATACCGAGTAACGATGAAAGATGAAAATGTTTTGTTAAATCTGTATATATAAGGTGTAGCTCAGGTAGTAACCCGAAAGGTATAGGCATTATCCCTCCTGGGGCACGTTGTATAATAAAATGTTCCAGGTTGACAGACAAAGCCATAAGTTCCATGCCTAAGGAGCCAAAAGTGAATACCTAAAGTTTTCCGTATTTACATTCCACGGCTTAATTATTGTTCCACGACTTCCCGGACTTACTAACTAACCGGGATCAATTGGATTGAAAAGGGATGAATCAAAACAATGCTTGCTTTTATCTACTTGCACCCCGGCGGGACTAAGGAAGCTAGGGTTGGACGAGAGATATTAAGGAAACCAAGTTGCCAACAGACAATGATAAGAGAACGAACCTATGCCATAACTATACAGCTGACCACCCCTCCTATACTGGCACTCCTGAACAGCCCACATACTTAGAGATGGTTTCGGCCAACGGACGGACAAATGAGGACTAGCCGGAAGGCCTTGCCTTGATAAAGAAAACATCATTCCAATAAGACCTCACCAGGATACCTAGAACATAGCAACCTTACCCCAATCTAAAACTATTATTAAAACCCTCCACCTTGACCCCCGATCTCGAACTCGACCCTTTCACTTGGTTACTCAGCTTGGGATGGAAACAGTTATTGCATAGAACTCTTATCACTGCAGCAGCTACTCCGTGCAGCTACTCGGGGCTACAACTCTTATTAGCAATTGAAATAAGCTATAGTCTGTGCCAATAGCCGCTAGTCGATCCAGGTGTCGTCAATGCACTAGATTACGCTATACATGCCAATAGTATATCCCAGTAGGTCGTCTCTGGTTCGTGACTTCGGTAAGCCAAATTAATTGGTGTTATTGTATTGCGAAGCATCCTCTCATCAGGTGGTGTCTCGCCACACACATGGTATAGCTATTCAGCAAGCAAGCCAGTCAGCCTCCTCGCAAGCAGGGGTTACATTCCATAAATGGCTGGCTAGATGATACACGAGGCTTGCCGAAAACCATCCGACGAAGGAGGAGAGGATATTCTGATTGGATAACTCGACCACTGATTCTTCGAACTGACTGCCTGCTGAGATAGATTTAATAAACTACCTTAGATCCGCGATCTTTATACCCGTGTCGATCTCGCTGAATGATTATAGCTTATATATTTACCGTACCGCCATGACAGATATACAAAGAGTTGTTATATATGTTTATTTACAATTTTAGAATAATTAAAATATTTACTATTGCAGGGGAAACCAATTGCTTACTTACTACTCGAGTTGAATAACCGCTCTAGACTTAGTGAGCCTACAATATTGAATCTTTCTTATATTCTATCGAGATAATTTAGAGATCTCTCTACTTTAATTTATATATAATATGATAGAATAGTTATTTGGCTACACAATCGGGTATATTTAAAGCCCGGTATTTTTAAGAGCCTTCAAGGCTTTCTCTCCCGAAAGAGGTGTTACCCATATACCTACGAAATACACTTACCTATACAGAACACACGGTTACTAGACAGGTGGATGCTATGACGATCATTACATATGATTTACCTGTTGAGAATCATAAAACCATTCATCGCCTATAATAAACAGTCAGAGTCAGTCATTGCCTGAAGGTCAGTGCAGATAGCTGATCATTTACAGGAGGCCTAGCCAATCATTGACAGAAGGTCGTTTATAGCTGATCATAGATAGCCAATCATTGCCGATCACTGATACCCATAGCCAGTTGTCATTGCCGATTATTGAAGGGAGTACTTTCCTTAAGGTCATTGCAAGCTGGTAAGCCAATAGGTTATCATTGATAGGAGCTCATTGACAATTGGTCTCCTTTACAACCCCTGCCTGGTGTAGTTCAGGTCTAGTGCTTTATAGGGCGGTCAGCAATAATCCCCCATGCCTTTCGGGATGCTTGCTGCTATCGTGCTGCTATACTTTAGGAGCAAGCGCGTTAGCGGAGGCCACCCACCAATTACAGATCGAGTTTTCATTAGTGAGTGAAAACCCCAGTCCCCAATAAATCCCAATCTTAGTTTTTTCAATTTCATCTTATCTTATTATCACTTGCCTATGTATTTTATTCTTAACAAAAACCATGCTTTTTATGATACCCTTAGGGATTATATAAACTGACACTATTCTCTGTCGGTCGTCTAGCTAGAAAGATAAGTAGCTCTGGGGAAAAAAGTGAAAATAAATGCTCTTACTAACCTATATTGTTATATTTATTGCTACTCGAGATCCCGCTACTCAATCCTGTTACTCGATGATGCGATGCCAGATGCAAATCCAAGTGTTGATGCCAGATGGCGATTCAAGTGTTGATCTACGCTGGTGCGCAATTCAGTTTTTTATGTTGGTAGTCGATCCCAGGAGGAAGCAATGCCAGTCATAGTTGGGCTCGGCTGAACGGTTCGGAACAATGTGACGCGTAACTTACGAGGCACCTTAGAATCTTTGCAATAAACATGTTATCCCGCGCGACTTTCAAAAACTTTATATGGTAGGGGGATAAGCTGGATGCCGTCGATTGCGCCTATTGCTGGGGGAGAGGAGGAACCAAGGAGGGATAGTCAATGAAACGAGCGCTGGTCGAGATAAAACGAGGCTGGGTTTTTTCCCAGGAGAACAAACAATATACTGGTTAATAAACTATGTGCTTTGAGGTGAACGGCTTTCTTTTTACTAGAATGGCACGTTACCCTCATGTTCCCACCAGATGAGATATAAACAAGTTGTTACATACGTAATATAGTTGCCCTAGTTTCCCACTAGACGACGAGATAATAAAAGGACTTACCGCCGGCCCACTTTGTAAGTCCCCATACAAGATAAAGCAAGAAGCAGCAACAACGTCCCCAGGCAAGCTGGAAAGGGATAAGGGAAGCACGCAAAATAACGGATAAATAAAATGTTCTTTCTCCATAAATTAGAAATTATTATTATTAATATTCCCATTTACTTTTTTACAATAATAAAAGATTGAGCAAGAAGCTTTTATTATTATTTATCAAAGCAAACTTAGCGCCTGCGCCCAACCCGGTAGGTGGGTGCTAAGGCCCCTTAAGTTATAGGTGCGGTAACTCACATTATATATTCTAAATATAAAAGGAGTATGAGTAGTCTAGTTAAGACCCACCCGGTAATAGATAAGCTTCAGTCTTAATTTGGCATATTAACTCTCATATAATAATTGAAATAAAGTAGTCCTAGCATTATATAAATGAATACAATGCCCTATGCTCTTCATATGGTATGGCTCCCACAAAGGTACCGACCCTATTATTTCCCTTCTTTCCTTTTCGAAATCCATAATCATCAGTCGTTGCAGAGGAAGCAGCAGGATAAAGCCCAGTCACGCGCCTAGCATCTATTTATGTTCCTAGCCCTCGTAATAGTGTGTGATACGTGGTGTAGTTTATGGATATAAAATCTATTGCCCTTAGTAGTGCAATTGTTGGATCCATATAAGGGACAAGTTAGACTTAACTTATATACAAGGGAGACCCACCCAGTTGTTCGCCCGGAACCACAAAAAGCAGAGACACAAGCAGTAGATCCACCAGCACAAGCCGGTCTTCCCTATGGATTAAGCTTCCCTGGCCCTCCTCCAAATAAGTACTTAAAGTTTTATTCGTTTCAGTTTGGAGAGGAAATAAAGTAAAGGTGTGTTCGTTTCGCTGTGAGGAGGAGTTATGATAATTAGGGTGTTTTCCCTTTTGTCGTGGCTCTGGTTACTTCGGGACGGGTGCAGCTCGATCGGGAGCGAGACCCCGTATCTAGTGACTTAAATGATACGAGTTTGTATTTGCAATAAGCTATCTGTTAAATTTTTCACAGAGCTTGTAGGACTTTTTAAAACGACCGAACCTTTATAGTTGGGGGGTGGAAGCATACAGGAAGGGGCCCATAGACACTATCTGGACAGAGATAGGGGGCTACAAGGAACCACGGACTTGTAAGCGAATCGACCTTTTTCCTACCTAAAGTGCTAAAGTAGAATCAATAGGAGAATCGATCAGAGAATCAGCTAAGTAAGGTGTGAAAAGTGTGTTTTAAGATATAACAAACTTGATTCTATAATCCTTAACAAATACCAACCAACTACCCAATTGGCCTAAAAAAATTACATGAAAGACCCACACACCAATGGAACTCTACCTTGGAAACTAGCATGCACCCCACCCAATTGAGGCACTCAAAATGACATCGCCGAGGAGTGCCTCTTAAAGGGAAAAAATATCAGCGCATTGACCATCCAGCCCAGCTATGACTGGAAATTGGCTGTATAGCTATGACCTGCTGGCTATGAGCTCCTTCTGACTATGATCGACTGGCAATGACTAGAGCTATTTGCAATGACTGGTTATGACAGGTGCTTATGCTCTATGTATGGCGCTTATTACTAGAGCTATGCCTTAAAGAATAGATATATTTATAAGACCACCGGTATTGAGTCAGTATAGACCACCAGGGAATTAATCCAGCATGTAGTAAAAAAATAGGTATAATGAATCTTGCCGGCAGATGAGAATGATGGTTGGTTCTCTGCTTTGCTGCCCTTGAGTAACGCCTCGTAAATGGAATATGATGTACAGTAGTAAGTAGTTGGTTTCAGATGGACGGTTCGCAATAGTGTTGGCGAAACGCTAAAGATAGCATTGGCCTCCGAGTGTTGAGACTCGCACCTGGGCCTATACTATACCAGGATGTTTGTGCGCTCCAAGCCTCCCAATCCGTTTATATTGGAAGGTCTCTGAGACACAGTGTTTATTGCAGTTAAGCACTTCCAATATCTTCTTTACCGGGGCAGGGCCTTATTACAGGATGATATTTTATAGTCCAGTAATAACCTTATGACCCGTAGAGAAGGTTGAGGCGGGGTGGTTAGGTATCGGACCAACCGAGGACACTAGGATCATTCTCCCAATTCTTCGGCATCTCCACCACGGATGCCGTTCCCGCAACGGGCTCGTCGATTATTGCGGCGCCATAGGTAAGGTTAAAACCTTTCTATTGTTTGTAGACGCCGAGTTTGCTGACTGAATTTCCCGGCCTATTAAGTGCTTTCACTAAGGTCAGGAAGGCTAGGGTCAGGAGACGTTTATTTCCATCATCTTGCTTGGCCCACAAAGCGGACTGAAATTACCACCTTCCAATAAGCCAGTTAAACCCTTTCTATTGTCTGTAGACGCCCAGTTTGCTTACTCAATTTCCCACTAGATTAGGTGCGCGTAGGATAAGCCATGTTCGAACTCTCTATTATCCTCATAAGGGGCTCAATACCCGTATTTTTCACAGAAAAGCTCTTTTAGCTCATAAGTCAGTCCAAAAGTGGATCGATTTCCAGAAACACCGATATTTTGACAGCTTCGGTGCCAGCTCCCGTGGTGAAAATGTTGAATAAGGTAGCAAAGTGGATCCACCGTAAGAAGGCCCCTTCCTTGAAGGTATAGCAGCAATGACTTTGCATTATAAATGGTTATTATATAACAATTGGCTTTTCGCCTTTGCAAACCAGGTTATCGTAAGTAATATTGTGGCATCGGTTCCAAACCATTAAAGAAGAAATCCAAGAGTCATCCATCTATTGATGGGTACAAAAGATTAGCTCCTTATTATATTGGGAATGATAGATTATACGCTTAATATTGGGATTGAGAGAAGATGAAGTGGAAAGAAAGCTAAGATCGATAGCATAAACAATTGTATTTTCACCTGGCATTTTCTACCAGCAGCATATCTTACCGCAACTGGATTAACACTTTAAATAGAGTTTCTAATTGAATGATCAACACTTGGTAAACTATAGTCTATCGTAGACCTCCTGTAAATGACCACCCGCAGCCTATTATTTCTCCTCCTTTATTTATTGGGACCACAGGCTATTTTTATGGACTGGCATTTTAACTCCCCCTTGGGGCATATACTGGTGGCTAATATTTGCCTCCTGACAACTGACTATGGGCTGATTGACGTTGACTGCGTGGGACTGCTTTTATATTGGCAATGACTCCCAGCGAGGCTTCTTTCGTGTTTTTCGGCACCTCCTCGAATGAGGTTTTCTTGCGACTAGTGGAAAAGAATACTGTATCAAGTGCTTATTAAGTAGCGGCATCGACGTATACCTTAAGTAGTGATAGAGTATCTATCCTGGCATCGGCAGCACAGGTTGTTTGTCAATAAGGCGTGACCCTTCCTTCAAAGGTGCATTGTAAGTAGTAAGATTGCCCATTGTATTTTAAAAACGTAAAAGAGGGCGTCGAAACCTGGATCGAGTGGATTACCACCTGGTAATAATAAGTAACCGATCAGAAAGGGGCGGAGCCGCTCTACCGACGTAGGCCCACCCAATAAAGATTTAAGGAAGGGGACTAGTATTAATAACCTTCTTATTATTGCTAGGGAAACCACTCTTCAACTCACTTGGTTACAGCTCCAATAGAATTTATAAACCCTGTCCAAATAAATTTGGTGCCCCTCGGTACCTACCTTTCCTTTTTTAGACGGGAATTTTCTAATAGAAATCCAATCTTTCAAAAATGTTTTAAGAACCTTGCCCTCCCTTTGGTCAAGCAAGCCTTTCCTCTCATATCTATAAAGTTTCATTATTTGCATAATAACTCCCATAAAACAATACGGAGTTACAGAGGAAATTCACTAGTGAACTCCGAGCCTAAAAAAAAGTTTACTGTCCAATCCACGAGTATGACTTCTGGTAGGCCTTAGAGTAAGCTCCATGTACATTAGCAATATATACACTTATTGCTTAGCCTTAACAGTAGCCACATGGACTAGATTGCCACGCCTCAAAAAGCATCTCCGCAACGCCACAAAACATATCTTACATCTCCGCATCGGAGCAAAGGAGGTGAATAGAATGGGAGGCAGACAGGGTCAATAGCTTGCAATAGGTAAGTCACTAAAAGAATTTGCTAGTGTATAGCAGTATTCATATAGAATTGCGTAGGCTCTTTCCATTTCATTAGAGATAAGATAATTAGAGTATAAGGGGTTGAGCCCCCGGGAGAGTAAGCTATATATATAATTTTTTTCATTAATTTAGTGCTATGGGCCATTCAGTAACCGTGAACAATAGCGATAAGCACTCTCAAATATATGGTTCAAGCAATAGCGCTCCTTCCACATGAGTATACAAGCGGTATTTATTTTATCCGCCCACATTAGGCAAGCGATAGCAATCATTCCGGATAAGGATAAGCGGTAGCAACCCGATCCGATCCCACGGCCGAAAGCGCTTATCCTTCCACATGCGGGCAAGCAATAGTGATCAACATCCATCATCGAGATAATAATCATTTATATAATAATCATTGAGATGACCGTATTTAGTAACCTTGTTTGTGCAACCGAGTTCCTTCAACAGGGCTATTCTTTTAACAGCGCTCTTTAAACCAAGCGCATTAAAAAGGAAATGAAAGTTATGGAAGTGAGGATTACAAGTGACGGATGTAAATTGAAGGATTCCAATTGAAGGATTGGATTCAATCTTCGATTCGAAATGATACACCCAAAAATAGTATATTTTCATAGAGTCTCTTTATTCTTTACGTTAATAATATATTAAAGTTTTGTTATAAATTAATAAGAATAGAGATGATAGAGTCATTCTGTATAGTCTAGTAATGGTAGTCTTAAAGTAATAATTAATAAATATTTTTATAGGTAACACAATAATAGAACTTTTCACCATTTATTGAGGCGGTTGTTGGGGTTTTAGTAGCCTTCTTTGCCTTCTGAATAATGAGGGAGTCCACCCACCTGCCCCGCCCGCCAAGTCCACTCTTTTGGGTATGTATTTTACAGGTAAATCTCCCATAGTCTGTTGGGAACCCGGGGTCAATGAGAAAGCAGGCAATCAGTGTCAAGTTCTTTATCTCCAGGGATATAAAGATTTAGAAAGCACCTTCGTCAAGGAGCAAGTTGGATCAGCAGGCGATTAGCTGTGATTGATTAAAAGTGTCATTAATCATTGCCGTATCGTGTGCCATACCGTGCCGGAGCTGTTTCGAGGCCGTATGTTGAGAACTTGGGGAACATAATATATCCTCTCACATATGGTGGTTCGCTTAAGGGGGTTTATTTTATTCGATGGTGTATAGGTTAGGTTAGTGTACAAGTGGCCTTCCTTTCCTTGGCAGGTGCCTTCTTACTCGGACTGGGACTGGGTGATTGGTGGAAATGTACTTGGCTTTCAGTTCTAGGCTTATGTGGAATAATCAGCTTTGTTGAGGTAGGAACATTCCACTGTTCCGTAGCGGTAAGTTAGGTAGGGGTATGGTATGGTTTCAATCTCTTGGTTTCTGGCGTAATTAAGGTGAGAGGCTAAGGTTCCTGGTGAAAGACTCTTGGTGAGAGGCTAAAGGCTTCTGTTGTAAGTTGAATGGGTCGTGTTTTCCCTGTGTTTCGTGGCTCTGGTATACTAATCCAGCTCCTCCTCCAACTCCTCATCAACCCAAATAAATAAAATCAATCAGTGCCCCATGCACCCCGCTCGCGCAGCAAGGGCGCATAATTCATAAAGCTTCGGTAGTGCTCGCCCTCCTTTTCCCCGGGCAAGTGGCTTCCAGGGGGTTGTATCCCCCTTTGTAGTGTTCGGCTGGGGTTGTGTCCCCAATAGTTGTCCTTCCAGAGGTTGGGTTCCCTAGGGCTCGTAATGACGAGTTAACTGTGAATTATGGGGGTTATTGGACTTATCTTATCTCGTCTGTTGGCAAGTTGGACCAGTGTAGTAGGTGCTGCTCAGGTATAAAGATCAAAGAGAGAAGGCGGGTCAGGTTTAGCCATCCATAAACCCTTCCATTAGTGCGTGGGTTAAGTCAGGGCGATTCTCTATTCACTTTTGATTTGATTGAAATGAAAACGTAAATGACTGGACTCTATATAGACTATGTAGTTTTCAAGCTGTAGTGAAACTGTCTGTTATTCTCTAAATAAATTGGTTTACTGATCATACAATATGAAAATCCAAATTTGGAATTTTTTATATTATAAAGAAAGAGTAGTAACTTATGAGCTACAGCAAAGCAAAATAGAACCATTATATGATAAATATAATGCAACTTGGATTTGAAATAAAAAGAGTCATTTCTTAACGTCGGCGAATAAGCTAGTACCCTGAGCAGCGTAAGCAAATAAATCAAAGATAGAGGGCAGGAATTTATTTGGCAGTTCTTACTTATTGAAGTTATTCCTTCCCACATATATATATAAGCATAACTATGACACCAGTCCTACTCCCATGGAAGTTGACCCTTTCTTTCCTATAAAGAAGTAATACGACCAGCCCAGCTATTCCAGCATTCCAGTTGCACTCCACCCACTGGGTCTTAGCTGCTTCTACAAGCAACTACTGTATATTATTTTCAGGTCTGTTCGGCCTGTTAACTAACTATCGTGCCTCTTCTTCCGGGCTCCGAACCTGCTGCCCGGGGATCATTGGAAATAAGCACCCAACTTAACCACTCACGCTGCTAGCCAGCCTCATACCCCCTTATAGTGCGCGTACCTTACCTGCTTTAACTCATTTCCCCCTTCCTTACCGCGTAGTCCTTACTATTAAGTTAGTTCCTTATTCAGTTAAGCCTTTAACTTCCTCTTCAATCCCTGCCTGCCTCTCTGTATGGTATTCTTATATTTAGGTTATAGAAACACTTCGTCAATTAAGGGGCATTAGCCTCACTTATTGACTTGGCTTGGCTCTTTTCTGGTACTTTGGAAGCACTTGCAAAAGCGCTCATATCGCGCGCATACCCGCCAAGGAACCTTAAAATATTTACCACTGTGGATACGCTTTTGGGCAGGCCAGCATAAATTTTATTTTAGGTAAAGCGGTAACCCCGCCACTTGCTGGGAGAGGGAGGGATAAACCAAGGGCCGAGGGAAGAAATGAGGCAATGCCGTTTTACATATGTAAATGAAACAAAAGTTCGGCAGTCATACATAGCCAATCATAAACAGACAGCAGGTCATAGGCAGCAGTCGGTCATTGGGGTAATATACCTCAGCTAGATGGATGGAATGAAGAGGCTTACATATGTTAATGCACAAGAATAATGCTTCATTCTATGTTTTTTATTAATTAAATTGGAGGGGCCAAGGCACCATAATTGATAATCATAATAATAATTTTATCTACTCCATGCTGTTGATACAAGAGTTTATTTCGATGCTTAGCTTTATTTCTACTTGATGAATATATAACCCCGTCTCGATCATGGATAATAATAAAATAGCCCTTTTAAACAAGGGCAAAGGATGCGCAAGCAGGCTAACCCGTCGCCTCTGGACTAGAGTCTATTTGTGAACTACTGGACCAAGTTGTTCCCCTATTTGGATGGAATAAAGCCTTAAGCCCCGGTGATGGAAACAAGCCTAAAGATAGAGTCCCGTCCATTGGAGTGAAGACCGTCTTAACTTAAGCTTGGGGGTGGTACCGCTCTGCCCCCTTTCGGATGTTTTCTTTTTCGTTCCCGTCCGGTGGCCTGCCTAACCTTCAACTATGTGTTCGATCAAGTGAATCAATATAATTGGTAGCTTGCGAAGCGGCCTTCCCCAGTGTAGTCCCTCAATTGTACCTTGATGGGAGGCGTGTTATTGGGTCAGTTGTAACTCCTCTCCCAGAATATGTATCAGTTGGAACTTGCCTCCAAAGAAGACCCCCTAAGTTTATAGAATCGAACCGATGGCTCTCCCGTAAGATGTGGCAGTTGATAATGTCCCTCTCCAGAAGACCAATCAGTATCGAGCATAAGTCATTGCATAGTGCCCCGCCCCAGAATCTATGTTAGCTGTTGTCCGTCTGTAGTCCCACCTCTCTTGGCAGATGGTTCAGTTGAACTTGTCTATTCAGAACACTCATCAGTTGGTAACGCGCCTCTATCGTAAGACTAATCAGTATATAAAATCCAATCAGTTTTCAGTTCACTGGGTAAATCTTTTCCTATAAGATGGAGAGTTTATTCATGAAAGGGTACGTGATCTGTCAGTGAATTAAGGGGCTACCTTTGCTTCTCGTTCCTGTGTGCACTGACCCTCCCTAGGTTTATGCACTCACTGATTCTAGTTTGATGAGCATAGTTTCCCATGGAGTAGACGCACTGACTGAGAATAGTTTTCTATAACTGACCGGACTTTCGTACTGACTGTCATTTAGCCCAACCGAGCAGCCACGTCGAGTATCCCAGTCTGAGATTATCCAAGCCAAGTGGAGTAGCCAAGCAGCTGAGTATATCTAGCCGAGCAGTCAATTCGAATAGCTCTAAAGGTTACCCGTCCTTTAAATACAGGTTCTAATTTTGTTTTTGTTTTTGTTTAAAGGAAGACCCTACTAAGGCTATCCTTACTTTAAGGTCAAGGCCACTGTCAAGTTGTATATTTTGGAGGTCCGGTTGATCAATCGAGGTCTAAATAAAGTAGATGAAGGTTAGGTCTTTAAGCGCTGAAGGCAGGCAGTAAGATTGATCACACAGGTATAGGTGTTCCTCGCAGTGTCAATCATTCCGTATTTGATGATTGGTGTATTCGCTGTTATAAGTTAGGTTAGTTCTAGCGTGGTGGCCGTTGGTGTCCTCACTTCACTTGGTGTCTCCTTACTGGGTGGACTTCCTGTCCTTGTGCTTCGACCTTCTCCTACGACCTCTACTCAAACCCTTCCAACAGAGGAAGAAATAAAGTAGTCATACGCTCCAGCCTATCATGTCGGGATTTCTTTATTTATTGATCCGCGATTGATTGATGATGCTTATGGGGTTGATTCTTTCATTGACCTTTGAGAGAGAGGAGGGTTCAACTGACCAACCTTGATCTTGGACCAAACACGGTAGTGAGTTGAGTCAGTCAGGTAGTGGTGGAGTGAGTTAGCGAGGAGACTTCGACAGACATTGTGGTGATGCAAATGCAAATCGTTACTGACAAATATATCCATCCTCTGGAGGCCGAGAACACATGCTTGAGGCAGGAAGGAGTCAATACACTTTGACATAATACTTTTTGTTTATTATGAACCGAAGGGAATTTGACGCAAGGAATCACTAACCCTTGTGGAAAGAGCCAAATGAACGTGTTCCAATGCGCGAATCAGGCTGGGAATAAGAGACAGCGCAGCTAATCATGGGGGCGTTCTACTACCTTCTTATATACCTCTATAACACTTCTTCCTTACACACTTAATCTCTTTACGCCTTCTATTCCTATCTTAAAGATAGGTTGCCACAGCTCCCATAACGACTTAGCATCAACAAAAGAGAGCGGGTTGGGCCACACTTCAGTTTCATAAGGACCTCCTTGCAGGTCAGGATATCTTTCAGATTATCGAAATTGGTTCTAACCCTCTCCCCCTTGAGGATTCAATCCTTCATTACTTATTAGATTATGCTATCCCATATTTTGATTCTTTTCAGGTGAAATCCATGTAATTTCGATGTAAGGGCTTCCTTTATTTTCAAATTGTTGCTTGGTATACTAACCAGGGGCACCTTATCCTACTGCATCGTGCTATTTTTGGATTAATTATTACTTAAACACAATAACGAATTGAAACCAAGTTATATTTAATGAAGTTGCATCTCTTGGCGGCGATAGACCACCCTAAAAAAGATTTTTTCCAGTTATAAAATAGAATATGCTTTTTCACATTTTCCCTATACAATTTTACACCCTTTTTTTGTTTCAAATTCTAAGTACTTAGGATCTTTCTTGCTTTTGGACGTGGAAATTACCGGCATTGGGGTTGATCCTAACCCACTGGGTTATGTATATATATTCTATTTATCTCAACTTGACAGGGGCAACTTTACAGCTATGGGTTGCATGCAGGGTTGGAGTTCATTAGTGAATTCACTAAGCAACTCCGTTATAATATATTTTTATATAACTAAAAATTTAGAAAGCATTAATGGTAATGCATATTATTAAGCTAAGTAAAGAGGTACTCCTACAAGGCCGCCCACAATGACTCTGTTGGCTGGTTCATTTGCTACTGGTCTGGTCCAGTCAATAGAATAGCTTTAATTCTGGGGCGATAGATTAAAGAATAAAAAGCGCTTCTAATATGCCAAATAGGACAAATACCATTGAGATGATAGGGCAGAGGAAGGAATGAAGGCCATATACTAGGAACAGGAGGCATAAGGAAAAGATGGACGGGAATAAGAAATAGTGGGGGGCTTAGGGGCCCAGAAGAAGCGAGAAAGCAGGGACAGAGCCCAGGAAGCGAAAGCAAGAACCAAGAATGCAAGATCAGGAGCCCCAGTGAAGCAATAGTTAGAATGGAAACCAAGGAAGCGAGAACATAAAGCAGGGAGGCAGGGGACAAGGGGATCAGGAAGTAAGTAAACAGTAGGATAAAAATAATATAGACAGCGAACAAAGTGCAGAAAAGGGGGGGAGCAGACTTACATGTATAAAGGAAGAAAAGGAAGGAAGATTAAGCTTAATTTCTTTCACAAGAAGCCAGTCTTTCACCTTGAAACGGGAGCCTTTCACAAAAGGCCTATATCCTTCCTTTTTACAGAAGTCGCCAGCCTTTAGCCACAAGTCATTACACCAATAACGATATGCAAATAAATTTTACAAATGAATATATCATAATATGCTTAATTCGGCCTATAGTACAGGCGCACTTACTTACGTTATTATTAATTGCTTTATTTTATTTTACTGTGGGCGGCTGCCTTTTTATTGCCCAAGCCTTTAAACCTGTGAACAACTAATAACTCCGGCTGATGCCCGCTTTCTTACTTGCTACCCCACCTATGAAGGAAGAGCTCGCTGGCAGAACGCTTCGCTCAACTAACCCGACCTATGAAACATTGATTTGGTGATTGATTCGGAGAATAGTTTTTCGAAGTCGATCCGTACTAAAGTAAGGCAGGGTTTTTCGATGCTGCTGGTTCAATGGGAAGCTATTATTTATAATTATATATATTATATATTATAAAGATCTTTCAATTATTTAAGTGGATAGCTATATAGAATAAATATAGTAGGCTCATGAAATCATATTAGAACACATCGTATTCCATTAAGGCAAGTAATCTATCTAGGGTCCTCAAAAAAGTTAATAAAGTAATATCGCTGTAGGTCTAGTGTAATATAGCTATAGGGCTCGCACCGAGCCATAGAAAAGGGTATAAATGGAAATATCACGTAATGTGAGCGGTATAGAATGGGAGAAGGCGGGTATGCTGCGGGCGTGTACTTTAGCGATTGTAAATTCTACGGAGGAATGATTAATATAATAACGTAGATCATATAATTAGCAATGCAGGTGTATGGGGGTCTCATTGTGTAACCTCGCTCACTAACTCACCCACCACGGAATCACAGAATCATCACCACGAAATATCTCACCTCATTGTGTCTGCGGGTACCATTTATAAATATTCATCATGCCTTCCTGGCCTTCTGATAACTGGTAATTTAAGGAAGGAAGGGGTGGCCCTTTATAGGAGTACCCTTTTGCTTAGCTTACTCATATGTGTAACCCCATATAAAGACGGAGTTACATAGAAAATTTGCTTACAGAACTCCGTTCCTAAGTAGATAACCCCTCTAAGTGGTTTTAAGAGGTACTAATATATGTAAGCTTCAACAGCTTTTGTTAGTTTAAATGGTAAACTTGTTAGTGAATGCTCCGACAACATTTTCTTCAACTCTTATTGGTTACTATCCCCCCTCAATATGCCTTATTTAATAATTGCAATCTATGAGATCTGGCCCCAAAGCTCCCACTAAGCAATATTTCCTCTATATCTCTTATTGGCTAATGCTATATTGACCCTCCCCCCCTTATTGGGCAATGAAATACTTTGTATCCAGTATAAAGGCAACTCATGCATATGTTCTTTTTGCTAACCATTCTTTTTAAGCTTCACGCCGGGAAGGACCTTGCCCCTCATCGCTCGGAGTCTTATTTGGGAACATAAAAGCCTAAAAGGCATACCCAAATAGGAGGTATTGAATGTCGTAGTTGGTCGGAAAATAGTTTGCCGGAGTTTCTCCGTCCTAAGTTTAAGGGCTTGTCGGTGCTGATTCGACGGGAAGGCAGGTGAAAGTATAGAGAGATCACAGTAGGCTCCATGCACTGTTGGTAACTACGATGGGTACAACGGGTGAATTGATAACTTCAGGTGCAGCATCAGGTTCAACTGGTCCGTTGGCGTAAGATTTATTGCTATTGGTACCAGATGGGTGTGCCTAAAAAGATAGAATAGCTACCATGGGCATTACCAGATTTGATTTTATAGGGGTAGAACTGTTATAGTTCTCTGTAAATACAGTAGGCATTTTATATAGATATATAGATATAAGGTAAAAAGGTGCGTTTACAGCCACCCACCAGATAAGTTATTAAAATGTCTTAATTGTTTTCACACATTTTATTCCCTTTTATTTTCCTAGTCCACGTGGTTATAATACCAGCCCGAACCAGAGAGTAATAATATGGCCAGAAAACGCGTAATAAGCCTGGTGACTCTTTTCTTGATTGGATCGGCCCGCAGCAGCCGAGTTATCGTTTAGCCTAGAATCGCGAGCAATCATTCGTAGCGAGTCCATTCCACCTAGTAGTTAGTAAACGTGTTCAAATGTCATTTTTAGTTATAGTTAAACGCCACTTTTTGAAACATTTGTTTAATTCCCCTCTCCTATGTGTAACCTAAACTTTATTTCTGTCATAAGAAAACCCAGGCTTTTTTTAACTCGGATTGAAGGACGTATCGATGCCAAAAGTGAAACTTAGAGCGAGAGTGATTCTGTTCCAAGTAATAGAGCTAGTGGAATTATACCCTGGTAACTTAAGCCGTAGAACAATAATTTTGAAAGCCATCCTGTTACAATGGGAATGGAGACTATCTGTTTATTATATTAGGATACTCTATTTGAGGACAAGGCTAGTTATTTACTACTTTAGGGTAGCTTGAACTCTATGGGAACTTACTGCTAAGGCACTCTATCTTTCTTCTCTTTCTTTTGAAAAAGAATGGACACAAGCAAGTTTCTTCGCTATAGAGCTGCTCAGAGGGCACAAGTTGAAAAGAAATGCTCTTACAAACTGATCTTTGTAAAGGTTAATTAACAACCCTACCAAAGGGTTAAAGTGTGAGCCGGGCAATCCGATCCATCCTAGCGAAGTTCCGAAGCAAGCCAGAACATAATCCATTCACAGAAAGAAGCCATAACAGCACATATATTTGCTATTCACAAATAAGCCAAAAGCCATTCAACCAACCGTTCATTGTGGAGTTGTAGGTAAATTTGCTTAATAAAGGGTATCGTCTACAGATGGATAAGCCTGCCTGACCTTCCAAATAGTGGTAATTTAAGTACATAAAAATGGCCTATGCAGCAAAACCTATTGGACCGATTAAGGTGGAAAATGAAATAGATAAATGGATACTCTCTTTCTTACAGAGGGCTGCTTGATTTATATGCTTGGACCAAGGCAAGACCGGCTGCTACTAAGGCTAGTAAGTTTTGATTTTATCTATTCGAGTCCGAAGCTCCCACGGAAGGGGTTATCCTTATTGATAGCTCCCACAGACAGAATGGTAGTTAACAAATATATGATATATAGTTTTGCCAATACAACACTTACGATCTTCCACACGTATCATCAAAGTAATGAAAGAGAGTCTCTCTTAAGGCAGCAGCGTTTATCCGGCACACTAATACTGGGGGCTTCAGGCTTGTTTTAATCCACATAGGATAACTTTAGGCTTTATTCCCATCCACGGTTAAAAGAGTGAAGAATCATTATAAAAGTTCAATCTAGAGAAATACGCTGATACTTTCTTAAGGCTTTCCATCCATCAAAGGTGGGGGGGGCACCTAGTCAGGTCCAATGGGGCTAAAGATTTCATAGCTAGCCCCGTTAGGGCGACTAGGTAGGAGTTTTGTTTCAATCAAAGGGCTTGTTTCCAACTCACATAGGGGGCTTAGGGCGTTCCATCCACATAAACTAGTAGGGCTTTTTTAGGCTTGTTTCCGTGCTGCTTGGACAATAATATAATATAATAAATAAATCCCGCGCGATCATATAGAAAGATCTAAATCATCTTGGGCATCAAAGTGAAATTATCTTTTGATAAATAGGGCATTTCCTTCCGTTTCCCTCATGGCAGGAGGTCCCCCCTGCTCTTAAGGTTTTAAAGTCTAGAGTTGTGGGAGTAAGAGCACCAAAGCAAACTCGTCCGGCAGCGCCGCTAGTTGAAAGACAGCTTTTTATTTTTACTGCGACTAACGAGTTTAGCTGCTACAGTTAGCTGCAGCAATAAGTAAGTCTTATTTCTAATGAGAACATTATAGCTTCTTCACTGGAGCAAGCACTCTTTTTATTGAGTATGATAAAAAAAAAAAAGAAATAGGGAGTACTCAAAAGTAGTTATTATTACCGAAGAATAACATTTTCAAAACTTAAACTATTACAGGTAGGATGCCATCATTTGCTTTAAAGTTGAAAGGGAACCTCCGCTTGCTGGGAGAGAACTAAAAAGCTGGTTGAACCCGTGATGCTAGAAATTGAAGCTGATACAAACCGTATAGAACCCGTAGTGGCTAGACATGTTTTAGTTTACTACGCACGGGGCAAGGGGCTTTTTTAGGCTCGGGGCTGCCTAGTTAATTCATTCAATAACTCCATATTGTTTTATGGGGTAGTATAAATTATATATGATATATTATAAAAACATTGAACCTTTGAAGAACTGTGATTGAATGAGTGAATGCTAAAAGAAATATAATTAGTTTACCCACTTTTGACATTGTTCCCAACAATATATATATATATATTTTTTTTATAGACAGCCTGTGCTGGAGCACTGGAGGGAAGAAGTGGGATAGCCTTTTCGGGCCTGTTTAGCTGTGAATTGGTAACTCCGTGGTATTAAAGAGAATAAGTTATACATATGATGAAGCTAAGTCAAGAGATACTTCTAAAAGGCCACCCTCTACAATGGGTTTCGTTTTTTTACTAATTTATTTCAAGTAAACATTGTGCCTACTACGCCCAACCTGTCAGGTCACGCCCCTCCACGGCAGACATATGCGAGTAAGGATACAAGGTAAAATAAAGTAAGGCTATGTCCAAGTCAGTATGGCTGGAGGGTAAGTAAGAGGGTCAGGTAAGAAGGCAAGGCTTAAGGTAATTATGTCAAAATGGGTTTCCAAAGGAATAGCGTAAATGTTCCCAAGGAGTAGGTAGCTGAGGCGGCAGAGGTTCACAAGAAGTAGTTTCAGGATGGCTACGATGATTAGTAGGGAAAGGGTCGTGCATAGATTAAGTATGTAGAGGTTATGAATGAATATTAGGTCTAGGTTAAGTCATAGGTCCGTTAAGGCAGTATATATACGTTTGATTTTCCAAAGTCAATTTTAAGGCTATATGCCGGTAAATTATAATTTTATAGGTCCTAGGGTAAGGGTAGGAAGGCAGGGGTCGGTAAAGGTGAGTTCATAGGCTGCATGTCTGAAGGTAAAGACGGATGGCAGAGGTAATATTATAGCTAGGTTAAGGCTGAGTCTGAGAATGTCTAGGCTGTTCCCGTTAATCGTCAAAACATCATGTCCGGTAGTATGGTTTTCAGATTGGTTAAGGGGACCCACCTAATCCACACGACTTGGCTTCCGTGCCCTCTGGCTGCTCCTTCCCTCCTTTCTGGCCAACAGCAGCATCAGTGTAACTCAAATAAGTATCCATGCACCTACCAGACTCAATAACACTTTTCAATATGGGTTTTATATTATTTTATATTAGTTTCTTTTTATTATTATAATATAAATAATGTAATATAATTGACTGGATTGCTAGTGCCTTGTGCTTGTGCTGTTGCGGTGTACCGTCCATTGGCCCACCCCTTTGGTATCTGGCCTTTATTAGTCCGTTGGACTTCCCACCCACCCATTGTAGATGTTTTCCCTCAATCTCCTCAAAGCAAGAAATCCCTTTTCATCGGTGCACACCTCACACAAACTCGGTATAGGTTCTGTCTTGTCACGTAAATATACTTGTTGCATCTGGACTTCACTGAACGTCTTTATTTCGCTGAAATGGCTGGAATGTCTTTAACATAACGTGTCTGCTTGAACCAGCTCCTATCTAGTAGTAAAAATTTCCTGCCGTTCACTCACCTACAGAACAAGCAATGATTGCATCATATACGTGCATATTTACCCACAATAAGCTAAGCACCGCCTTCCTTATAGCATGCTTACAAAATCCCCCAGACACTACTTGCTTTATGCTTTAGTTTCCATCCATACTTCCAGAAGGTCCTAAAGGTACTCCTTCCGATAGGTTGTTTACATCCGGACTTAGAGTGAAAGCCAAAAGTAAGTCTCCATTATTTTCATTATAAAACTACTTATAACTAAAACTCTAACGACACTAAAGAGACACTGACTTACGGTTGTCTACATCCGAACTTAGAGTGAAAGCTACTATAGCAGCCTTCTGCTGGCCATAAAGACTGCCTTAAGGACACTTGCTGTAAGTCTGTAGAGTAAGTACTACTTGCTTAGTCCATTGAGTAGGTTCCCATGGGCACTGTACTTTCTTTATTTCACCAGAGTAGTAAGGAGCTTCTCGATAGATGCCAATAACCTTTCTTTCTTTTGCCAAGTCCGCTGAGTAAGTAAACCTTCCACCAAACAAGTTAGTTTGTCACCATACGTGATAAAAAGTTGCCTAGCATATTAGGAAAGGATTATAGCGCTGAGATATAGACCATCGAAAGGACCACATGGATACCCTTAAATATTACCCCGCCCGTTTAGTCATACCCGACAGAGATAGTTCACCCATGTTCCCGCCTGAATAGAGTCCATGTATGCTGTTTACTTACAAGCATATTGACGATATTCAGCCATGTTACCTACAGATGATAAAAAAGAAGTTCGCCAAGTAAGTATGCCCAGCCCAAGTAAGGCACCCAACAAGGAAGGGCACCAAGTCAGTTAACCCCCCATATGCTAGAGAGTGTGACTATGCAATTGAAGCAAGGAAAAGGAAGTTTTCAGAGCAGATATTTATTCAGGTGTACGGGTAGTTCGTAAACACATCCATAAGGGGGGGTAAGGGTTGTATCATGCCTGCTATGCTATTCATTTGGTTCGGTTCTATAGCTTAGTTGTACCGTCGTACTTGGTGCTTCATTCATCCAACAATGGGGTATAGGGGTAGTTAGTAAATACAGAAGTAAAGGAACGTAGCGGGTAAGGTAAATGCCCTTATAAGAGAAGGCATATGGCAGATTAAATAAGTGATGGGTATAGATCTAAGGGAAGGGATAAACCCACACCCAATCCGGTGTTTATAAGGGAAGTAAGTAGGAGTACCAACTAACTAAGCAAGCGCTTCATTAATAATAAAGTGATATAGGGCATCCAAAGGTGGGTAAGGTTGTGACAAAGATAGAAGACGGGTAAGGGATCGATCCATCTGTTCCTGATAAGAGAAGGGTAATGAAATGGGTTTGGCAGGCAGCACTCCATCCATAAAAAAAGGGTTGTTGGTTGAAAATGAAGATCTGGTAGAACAGGTGTAGCATGCACGTAATTAAAGGGTTCATAGCATGCCATACCCTACGGATATTCCTGGCATAAGCACTACGACAAAGCATTCAAAGCAGAAGCATTTGAATCATTCCAAGCATTCCCAGGATCTTTTCCATCTGAAGTTGAAAGAGCATTTGAAGGAACAGCATTCCCAACAGCAAAAGCAGCACCAGCAGCTTCATTATAACCAGGACAAGCAAGACAATAATGACCAGGATATTTCCAGTAGCAGTTGGAAAGAACAGAAGTTTGACCTATCGACCATTATAATTCAGTGAGCTTTCAGTTGAGCATATTATGTCCGCTTTAATTATGTGTACATTCAATTGATGTTGGCTTTCTGTTGTTCCTGGATCACGCATTAAGTACGAATTAGGTACGCTTTAGGATGTCCATTTAATCCTTTTAATATCTATTTTTTGCCCGACCTGGGACTTATTGCAGGGACTAATGAGTCGTAATGCTACTATGGAACCCCTGAAAAGAACATTTATCTAACTGAGAATATCAAATTAGAGCGTTTTGTGAATCTGTATAAAAGTTTGTGCTTGCTCCCGACGGGTGCAGCTTATTCAAAGCATATGAACTGCGCATCAAGAGTGGAAAATCCCCTTATATATGGGCATATCCATTTGTGTTTTAACGTCCCGTCCCTTCTTCCCTTGCCTCCTCCCGGGCAACAGCTCTGTCTCTGCTTATGCAGGGATACTATTTTTAAGGAAAACTATTTTTAACCGCTTTTCTATATGGGCTATTTGCCTACAGCGCTCTTCTTTCTATATTTCTTTCTCTGTTCCCGGTGCTTCTCCTTTCCTTGACCGGTGCTTGTTCCTCCTCATCTGTGGACGTGATGCGGGAAGTATAGGTGGGGCAATGTAAAATATTAATTTTTCATTTCATTTTCGTCCCCTCTAAAATTAAGCGGGGTGTAGGGTAAAAGAAGTGTCTAGTTTACAAAGGCTCCTATTATATAATATATATGTTCAAACACAAAAGCTAAAATAGTTGTAAGTGGTAACCAAAGCAATCGATGAGTGTCTGGGCCCAAATAGAACACTGTGTACTCTGAGTCTGGTGTCCTGCCTAACCCACCTCGATAATGTGAGCTCTGTAAAAAGGCAAGTAGTACAAAGGTAGACTGCGTCTGGTCTTTCCTCAATGCTGGGGAGATCTCATGTATTTATCAGAGAGAAACGATCGGGAGTATAAGTTTTTTGACTTCAGCCTTACTACCTCCCCTCCTTCCAATAAAACTTTTGCGTTTTCTGCTATCAAATAGAAACTCTACGTCTATCACGCCATTTTGTACATGCACATCTTTGTGTAAAGGCTTTTATTGTAGTTCCACTACCAGGTGTTAGTTAAAGCCTGTTGTGTAGTCCCTGGTGTCAAGGTGTGTGATCGATCTAGCAATCAATCAATAAAATAGAATCAAAAGGGAGCTCTGGGTATATATAAGCATCGCAGTATAAATCATAGCAAAAATCCCTTATAAGTTTCCACCCTGTCTTCTTATGGGTTAATTCTGTGCACCCCGCCTCATCCATCCACCCAATTGCCCTGTTGCATTTACCCCGCCTCGGCTCCACCCACGTAAAAATAAACAACATTTAGCCATCCATCCTCGGTTTCCCAGCCTTTTTTTTAGATACAGGGACAGGAGCGAGGCACGATCCAAACGTAAAGTTACTTACCATCTCCTTACCTTGTTATAGACAATGTAGTTATTCACAGCAGACACAATCTCGTAAGAAATAAATAGACAAGACATGATACTAGGCGAAGAGCTTCAGGCTTTTACCAGGTAAAATAAGAGATATAGGGGAAGGAAAGAAAGGGCTTTTAATATACTTCTATTTGGCCCACCGATGACTGATAAATATTGAACCAAGAGGCATTTCATAGTATTTTTCACTGGACTAATAGCAGTAAAAGCCGCATCTAAGAACCCCATGCCACTCCTTAATTGCTTTCACCTTTTATGAATCCATCTTCAAATTTCATTTTTGAAATTATATATATCTGGAACTAAAC
>BSBM01003614.1:62500-72831 GCA_027924585.1 Larix kaempferi | reverse complement strand
ACGCCCACACAACACTTCGGCGCATGGCAAGCCCGAGAGTGGGGGCGCGGCTGCACGCTGGCAAGAAACGGGGCGCACCCTTGGACCCGCTGGACACACTCAAGTGTTGGAGTAGTGGCGCGTTGGCCAAGCGCCCACGCACTCCGCGGTAGCAGCGCCCCAAAACGGACCGGCACTCGACGCAGCAAGCCAAAGCGATGGGCGGGAAGGGAAGGTGGACCGGACGCCAGCGGAAAGAACGAACTCGGGTTCGCAGCCAAGAAACGAGCTCGGGTTCCGCATCCCAGAAATGAGCTCGGGTTGGAAGCCAAGAAAGGAGCTCGGGTTGGGAGCCACGGCAGAGAGAGCTCGGGTCGGGAGCCAAGGGACGACGCCCAACAAAATGGACCGAAACGCGGCGGATTGCGGGGGACTTGGACCAAGACCCTTTCAAATGGCACGTCGGCGGGAGGCTGACGTGGGCGCCAAGCAAGGGTGCGCCCAGGGTGGGGCCGCACCCTCCCACACGGCACCATGTATATAGGCTTAAGGCCAAAACGAGGAGGGGGCGTTCAAGCAAGGAATTTCGGACAAGGCAAGGAGACGCAGAGCTAGGGAGGCAGTCCAAGCTCTGTTCTCGCGCTCACGGTCCGTTCCAGCAGAATCCGGGCTTGCAGCAGGGTTTGCGGAGAGAGGCAGAACTTGGCAGGGTTTTGCACCCGTTCCGGTTGCACAGTGAGACAGTTCGGCAGCATACGCGGGTTGCAGAAGTCGACGGTTCCCATGGAGTTGGGACGCCCGAGCAGGGGGCAGCTCTGTCATTCTGTATTTCTATATCTGTTGTAAGGCGTGTTGCTGGTTTGGCTCACGCGGAGATCTGCCGAGTTTTAGGGCAACTCCGCTTGCCGTAAACAATTGATTATACAAACGATAAACGGGCTGGCGGTTGGCAACCCCAACTTATTCCCGCGTCGTGTTTTACTTGCGTATTGCACTCGCTGATAATTTGGCTAAGTGTTGATGCTGTCTGTCGTAAACGTGCTTATGAGTTAAACGAGTAAACTGTCAAGCCGAAAAGCTTCCGCGGGTTTAGGCGTAGTCCTGCAGGTGCAACGTTTTGAGCTGGTCTCACCCCTCAAGACGTTCCCGGGAAGTGCCGCACACCACAGTTAGTCGCTTGAGACAAGCCAGAAATTGTGGCTGTGACACATAGCCCATGCGGCACTTCCTGGGGCGAAACCAGCCCGGCAGGCCACACCCCAACCCGCGGATTGCCACGCCTCATCTCTTAACAGTTCCTTGCTTAGCCTTTTTTTTTCTTGATGTGCACTTCCTACAGTAAACGCATGCCAAACACAAGAGCAAGAGATAAATGCATAGGAGGGTGGCACTCCAAACTCGGACGTGCCTAACACCCCTTTTGCAATATTCATGGTTCAAAGAGACTTTACATATAACATCGGAGGGCTGCCACATCCCGGCACCTCATCCGTGAGCCTGCCACACTGGGCAGCTCAAGATACCAACATCAACTGATGGGCAATCGGCCAGTGTCCAGGCTCTACCGCAGTAGCATCCACGGTCTGCATCCGCACTCTGTCTCTGTTGCACTCCGTCGCAAGCCTCCCGGCTTCCTATCGTCCGTCCCAGTCTGGGAAACCACTTCGGCATGCTGCCGTCCGTCTGCAGCCTTGCCTGCAACGATAACCGCTGTCCTTCCGCAGCATCTGCCAAACCAACTGGGCGCACTCTCTCTCGTCTAACCATGCCCAAGAGAGCCCCCACAAGACCGATGTCCGTCTGCAGTCCTGTCCGCACCGCCACCGCTGTCTTCCGCAGACTAGGCTGACTGCCACACGTCTAAGTCCGGCAGAAACTTAGACTTCGCACAGGCACCCTCCCATGAGGCCAGCCGCAGGCAAAGCACCTCCACGTACTGTGGCATTCCTCCTGCGCTGCGGATCCTTACCTCGTTGCAGAGGGAACTTCTGGAACCGTTGCACGAGCTGCTTTCTCCGGAAAGTGTGCCCTCCTCTGGAGCTTTCGGAGGACGGGCACGCCCTGCGTGTGCCTCAGGCCCCAACCTCGGTTGAATTGAACCGCTTGGATCGATCGAACCGGCACCGTTGTCCGCTTCACCTCTCCGTGCTCTTGGACCTTTAAATATCCACTGAGGAATTCCCGGGTTTCAAGGCCACGTATATCGGGAAGTTGGCCCAACTCTAATAAGATCCATTGTAGCCGAAAAGAGAGTAAGGGAGACCCATATCCGGACATCTAAGGGAGCTCGAACACCAATGAGAAATTTTGAAGACAAGATGGTGTCAATGCATGCATACCCAACACAGGTAGTACTACGAGAACACATCTTTGAAGGAACCTTGAACAAAATTAAGACAGGCGCCTTTTCCGCGGGCCAACCTGCTTCCTTTATTCTTGGTTGCTCCCCATCACCTTGACTCATCCGCTCCCAGGTCGAGCTCCTCCTCGGGCGCACATGCGGCGGGCTCCCAAGGCGAGCCTCAAAACGTTAAGCCCGGTGACCGATTCTTGTTCTTGTCTTCCCACTTCCTTGTCTTGTTGCCGGGCGCTCACTTGTGGTGGGCGCGACTTGCGCTTGCCGGCGACTCGTTTCTTTGGGCGCACGTGTGCGGGGGCTCCCAAGGCGAGCTCAAAATGTTGCTGAGACGCGACCGGTTCTTGTTCTTATCTTCCGCCGCCTTCTCTTTTTGCCGGCGGACTCGTTTCTTTGGGCGCACCTCCGCCGGTCTTCCAAGTCGAGCTCCTCCTTGGGTGCAAATGTGCCGGCCTCCCAAGGCGAGGCTCAAAACGTTGCTAGGACGTGACCGATTCGTGTTCTTCTCTTCCGTTGCCTTGTCTTTTTGCCGGGCGCTCACTTGGGTGGGCGTGTGCTTCCGTTTGCCGGCGGACTCGTTCCTTCGGGCGCACATGCGTCGGGCTCCCAAGGCGAGCTCAAAACGTTTAAGACGTGACCGATGCCTGTCCTTGTCCGCCGTTGCCTTTTCTTTTTGCCGGGCGCTGACTTCGGCGGGCGCGCTTCCCTTTTCTGGAGATGGAGTTGTTTCTTAGGGCGCACATGTGCCTGGCTCCCAAGGCGATCTCAAAACGTTGAGCCGTGACCGGATCTTGTTCTTGTCCGTCGTTGGCTTGTCTTTTTTGCCGGGCGCTCACTTGGGTGGGCGCGATTCCGTTTTGCCGGCGGACTCGTTTCTTTGGGCGCACATGTGCCGGGCTCCCAAGGCGAGCTCAAAACGTTAAGCCCGTGACCTGTCCTTGTTCTTGTCCGCCGTTGGCCTGTCTTTTTGCCGGGCGCGTCACTTGGGTGGGCGCTCTTCGTTCGCCGCCGGACTCGTTTCCTTGGGCTCAGCGCGTGCCGGGCTCCTAACGGCGAGCTCAAAACGTTAAGCCGTGACCGATTCTTGTTCTTGTCCGCCGTTGCCCCGTGTCTTTGCCGGGCGATCACTTGGGTGGGCGCGCATCCGTTTGCCGGCGGACTCGTTTCTTTGGGCGCACATGTGAAGGGCTCCCAGGGCCGAGCTCAAAACGTTACGCCGTGACCAATTCTTGTTCCTGTCCGCCGTTGCCTTGTCTTTTTGCCGGGCGCTCGCTTGGGTGGGCGCGCTTCCGTTTGCCGGGGGACTCGTTTCTTTGGGCGCACAGGCGACGGGCTCGCAAGGCGAGCTCAAAACGTTAAGCCTCCGACCAATTCTTGTTCTTGTCAACCGTTGCCTTGTCTTGTTGCCGTAGCGCTCACTTGGGTGGGCGCGCTTCCGTTTGCCGGAGACGGAGTCGTTTCTTTGGCCGCACATGTGCCGGGCTCCCAAGGCGGGCTCAAAACGTTAAGCCGTGACCAATCCTTGTTCTTGTCCCGCCGTTTGCCTTGTCTTTTGCCGGGCGCTCGCTTGGGTGGGCGCGCTTCCGTGTCCCGGCGGACTCGTTTCTTTGGGCGCACATGTGAAGGGCTCCCAGGGCGAGCTCAAAAACGTTAAGCCGTGACCAATTCTTGTTCTTGTCCGCCGTTTCCTTGTCTCTTTGCCGGGCCGCTCACTTGGGGTGGGCGCGCTTCCGTTTGCCGGGGGACTCGTTTCTTTGGGCGCGCAGGTGACGGGCTCCCAAGGCGAGCTCAAAACGTTAAGCCCGTGACCAATTCTTGTTCTTGTCCGCCGTTGCCTTGTCTTGTTGCCGTGCGCTGACTTGGGTGGGCGCGCTTCCGTCTGCCGGAGATGGAGTCGTTCCTTTGGGCGCACATGTGCCGGGCTCCCAAGGCGGCCTCAAAACATTAAGCCGGCGAGCAATCTTGTTCTTGTCCGCCGTTGCCTTGTGTATTTTTGCCGGGCGCTCGCTTGGGTGGGAGCGCTTCCGTTTGCCGGCGGACTCGTTTCATTGGGCTCACATGTGCCGGGCTCCCAAGGAGAGCTCAAAATGTTAAGCCGTGGCCGATTCTTGTTCTTGTCCGTCGTTGGCCTGTGCTTTTGCCGGTGGGTGCTGCGCGCACTTGGGTGGGCACGCTTCCGTTTGCCGGCGGACTCGTTTCCTTGGGCTCACGTGTGCCGGGCTCCCGAGGCGAGCTCAAACGTGTAGGCCGTGACCAATTCTTGTTCTTGTCCGCCGTTGCCTTGTCTTGTTTCCGTGCGCTCGCTTGGGTGGGCACGCTTCCGTTTGCCGGCGGAGTCGTTTCTTTGGGCTCACGTGTGCCGGGCTCCCAAGGCGAGCTCAAAACGTTAAGCCGTGACCAATTCTTGTTCTTGTCCGCAGTTGCCTTAGCTTTTTCCCGGGCGCTCACTTGGGTGGGCGCGCTTCCGTTTGCCGGCGGACTCGTTTCTTCGGGCGGGCACATGTGCCGGGCTCCCAAGGCGAGCCCAAAACGTTAAGCCGTGACCAATTCTTGTTCTTGTGCGCCGTTGCCTTGTCCTTTTGCCGGGGCGCTCACTTGGGTGGGCGCGCTTCCGTTTGCCGGCGGACTCGTTTCTTCCTTGGGCGCACACGTGCCGGGCTCCAAGGCGAGCTCAAAACGTTAAGCCGTGACCAATGCTTGTCCTTGTCTGCCGTTGCCTTGTCTATTTTCCGGGCGCTCACTCGGTCGGGTGGGCGCGCTTCCGCTTGCCGCCGGACTCGTTTCTTTGGGCGCACATGTGCCGGGCTCCCAAGGCGAGCTCAAAACGTTAAGCCGTGACCAATTCCTGTTCTTGTCCGCCGTTGCCTTGTCTTTTTGCCGGGCGCTCACTTGGGTGGGGCGCGCTTCCGTTTGCCGACGGGCTCGTTTCCTTGGGCGCACATGTGCCGGGCTCGCAAGGCGGCTCAAAACGTTAAGCCGTGACCAATGCTTGTTCTTGTCCGCCGTTGCCTTGTCTTTTTTGCCCGGCGCTCACTTGGGTGGGTGCGCTTCCGTTTGCGGGCGGACTCGTTTCTTTGGGGCGCACATGTGCCGGGGCTCCCAAGGGGAGCTCAAAACGTTAAGCCGTGGTGACCAATTCTTGTTCTTCTCCGCCGTTGCCTTGTCTTTTTGCCGTGCGCTCACTTGGGTGGGCGCGCTTCCGTTTGCGGGCGGAGTCGTTTCTTTGGGCGCACATGTGTCGGGCTCCCAAGGGGAGCTCAAAACGTTAAGCCGTGACCAATTCTTGTTCTTCTCCGCCGTTCCCTTGTCTTTTTGCCGTGCGCCCACTTCGGTGGGTGCACTTCCGTTTGCCGCCGGACTCGTTCCTTCGGGCGCACATGTGCCGGGCTCCCAAGGCGAGCTCAAAACGTTAAGCCGTGACCAATCCTTGTTCTTGTCCGCCGTTGCCTTGTCTTGTTGCCGGGCGCTCACTTGGGTGGGGCCGCTTCCGTTTTCCGGCGGACTCGTTTCCTTGGGCGCACATGTGCCGGGCTCCGAAGGCGAGCTCAAAACGTTAAGCCGTGACCAATGCTTGTCCTTGTCTGCCGTTTCCTTGTCTTTTTGCCGGGCGCTCACTCGGGTGGGCGCGCTTCCGCTTGCCGCCGGACTCGTTTCTTTGGGCGCACATGTGCCGGGCTCCCAAGGCGAGCTCAAAACGTTTAGGCCGTGACCAATTCCTGTTCTTGTCCGTCGTTGCCTTGTCTTTTTGCCGGTGCGCTCACTTGGGTGGGCGCGCTTCTGTTTGCCGACGGGCTCGTTTCCTTGGGCGCACATGTGCCGGGCTCGCAAGGCGAGCTCAAAATGTTAAGCCGTGACCAATGCTTGTTCTTGACCGCCGTTGCCTTGTCTTTTTGCCCCGGCGCTCACTTGGGTGGGTGCGCTTCCGTTTGCGGGCGGACTCGTTTCTTTGGGCGCACATGTGCCGGGCTCCCAAGGGGAGCTCAAAACGTTAAGCCGTGACCAATTCTTGTTCTTCTCCGCCGTTGCCTTGTCTTTTTGCCGTGCGCTCACTTGGGTGGGCGCGCTTCCGTTTGCGGGCGGACTCCTTTCTCTGGGCGCACATGTGTCGGGCTCCCAAGGGAAGCTCAAAACGTTAAGCCGGTGACCAATTCTTGTTCTTCTCCGCCGTTCCCTTGTCTTTTTGCCGTTCGCGTCACTCGGGTGGGCGCGCTTCCGTTTGCCGGCGGACTCGTTTCTTTTGGCGCACCTGTGGCCGGGGCTCGCAAGGCGAGCTCAAAACGTTATGCCGTGACCAATCCTCGTTCTTGTCCGCTGTTGCCTTGTCTTTTTTGCCGGGCGCTCACTTGGGTGGGCGCGCTTCCGTTTGCCGGTGGACTCGTTTCTTTGGGCACACAAGTGCCGGCCTCCCAATGCGAGCCGCTTCTTGGGCGCCCATGTGCCGTGCTTCCAACCCGAGCTCAAAACGTTAAGCCGTGACCGATCCTCTTTCTTGTCTTCCCCTGCCTTGTTCTTTTGCCGGGCGCTCCCTTGGTGGGCGCGCTTGCGTTGGCATTCGGACTCGTTTGTTCGGAGCGCATTTGTGTCGTGCTCCCAATGCGAGCCGCTCCATGGGTGCCCATGGGCCGTGCTTCCAACCCGAGCTGAAAACGTTAAGCCCTGACCGATCCTCGTTCTTGTCTTCCGCCGCGTTGTATTTTTGCCGGGGCGCTCACTTGGTGGGCGCGCTTGCGTTGGCATTCGGACTCGTTTCTTTGGGCGCACTTGTGCCGTGCTCCCAACGCGAGCCGCTCCTTGGGCGCCCATCTGCCGTGCTCCCAATGCGAGCTGCTCCTTGGGCGCCCCATCTTGCCTTGTGCTTCCAATGCGAGCTGTGGCATGCTTCCAACGCGAGCTGCGGCGTGCTCCCAATGCGAGCTGCGCCTTGTGCTTCCAACGCGAGCTGCGGCGTGCTCCCAATGCGAGCTGCGCCTTGTGCTTCCAACGCGAGCTGCGGCGTGCTCCCAATGCGAGCTGCGCCTTGTGCTTCAACGCGAGCTGCGGGCGTGCTCCAATGCGAGCTGCGCCTTGTGCTTCCAACGCGAGCTGCGGCGTGCTCCCAATGCGAGCTGCGCCTTGTGCTTCCAACGCGAGCTGCGGCGTGCTCCCAACACGAGCTTGTGGCGTGCTCCCAATGCGAGCTGCTTCTTGGGCGCCCATCTGCCTTGTGCTCCCAACGCGAGCTGTGGCGTGCTTCCAACCCGAGCTGTGGCGTGCTCCCAATGCGAGCTGCTCGTTGGGGCGCCCATCCGCCTTGTGCTTCCAACCCGAGCTGAAAACGTTAAGCCGTGACCGATCCGCGTTCTTGTCTTCCGTTGGCTTGTCTTTTTTCCGGGCGCTCACTTGGTGGGCGCGCTTGCGGTGGCGTGCTCCCAATGCGAGCTGCTCCTTGGGCGCCCACCTGCCTTTTGCTTCCAACCCGAGCTGAAAACGTTAAGCCGTGACCGATCCGCGTTCTTGTCTTCCGTTGGCTTGTCCTTTTTGCCGGGCGCTCACTTGGTGGGCGCGCTTGCAGTGGCGTGCTCCCAATGCGAGCTGCTCCTTGGGCGCCCATCTGCCTTGTGCTCCCAACCCGAGCTGAAAACGTTAAGCCGTGACCGATCCTCGTCCTTGTCTTCCGCTGGCTTGTCTTTTTGCCGGGCGCTCACTTGGTGGGCGCGCTTGCGGTGGCGTGCTCCCAATGCGAGCTGCTCCTTGGGCGCCCATCTGCCTTGTGCTTCCAACCCGAGCTGTGACGTGCTCCCAATGCGAGCTGCTCCTTCGGCGCCCCTCTGCCTTGTGCTTCCAAACCGAGCTGTGGCGTGCTCCCAATGCGAGCTGCTTCTTGGGCGCCCATCTCCCTTGTGCTTCCAACCCGAGCTGTGGCGTGCTTCCAACCCGAGCCGTGGCGTGCTCCCAATGCGAGCTGCGCCTTGGGCGCCCATCTGCCTTGTGCTTCCAACCCGAGCTGTGGCGTGCTTCCAACCCGAGCTGTGGCGTGCTCCCAATGCGAGCTGCTCCTTGGGCGCCCGTCTGCCTCGTGCTTCCAACCCGAGCTGAAAAACGTTAAACCGTGACCGATCCTCGTTCTTGTCGTCCGCTGGCTTGTCTTTTTGCCGGGCGCTCACTTGGTGGGTGCGTTTCGTGCGAAGGGTGGTGCGGTGAACGCGCTGCTTGTCGGGTTCTACCTGAAAATTGGCCTCGGGTCATTCGTAGGGTGGTCGGCTTGCGGTGTGTTGCCGTGTCCGCTTGGTAGCGCATGAGCAGTATTGACGGCAACGCTCATCTTGGGAAGGCACGGTGCAACACCGCAAGTGGTGCTTCTGTGGCTCCCAACGAGGGGCTTTGCTTCTTCGGTTGTTGGGTCCAAGATTTTCGGTTAAGTTACTTCGATGATGCCTATCACGCATTTCTCTTTCGGTGGAAGTGTCCTTTCGTGTGAAGGGTGGTGCGGTGAATGTGCTGCTTGTCGGGTCTGCTTGAAAATTGGCCTCGGGCCATTCGTATGGGCGGTTCGACTTGCGGTGTGTTGCCGTGTCCCGCTTGGGTAGCGCATGAGCAGTATTGATGGCAACGCTCATCTTGGGAAGGCACGGTGCCAACACCGCAAGTGGTGCTTCTGTGGCTTGCTGTGGCTCCCAACGAGGGCTTGCTTCGTCGGTTGTTGGGTCCAAGATTTTCGGTTAAGTTACTTTCGATGATGCCTATCACGCATTTCTCTTTCGGTGGAAGTGTCGTTTCTGTGTGAAGGGTTGGTGCGGTGAATGTGCTGTCTGCCGGGTCTGCTCGAAAAAATGGCCTCGGGTCATTCGTAGGGCGGTCGGCTTGCAGTGTGTTGCCGTATCCGCTTGGTAGCGCATGAGCAGTATTGATGGCAACGCTCATCTTGGGAAGGCACTGGCAAAACGAAGCCACACCAACACCCGCAAGTGGTGCCTCTGGTGGCTTGCTGTGGCTCCCAACGAGGGCTTGCGTCTTTGGTCTTCTTTCGGTTGCTGGGTCCAAGCTTTTTCGGTTAAGTGCCTTCGATGATGCCTATCACGCACTTCTCTGCCGGTGGAAGTGTCATTTCGTGTGAAGGGTGGTGCGGCGAATGCTTTGTCTGCCGGGTCTGCCTGAAAATTGGCCTTGGGTCATTCGTAGGGCGGTCGGCTTGCAGTGTGTTGCCGTCTCTGCTTGGTAGCGCATGAGCAGTATGTCTGTTACGTGACTTCGACGACGCCTATCGTGCACTTCTCCATCGGTGGAGAGTGTCATTTCGTGTGAAGGGCGGTGCGGTGAATGCGTCGCATGCCGGGTCTGCCTGAAAACTGGCCTCGGGTCATTTGTAGGGCGGTCGGCTTGCGGTGTGTTGCCGTCTCCGCTTGGTAGCGCATGAGCAGTGTTGAGGGCGATGCTCGTCCCGGGATGGCACGGCAGAACAGACCTCATTTCCTCCCAAGCGGTGGTGTTTTGGGCATTTTGTCTTCTCCCGACAAGGGCTTGCATCTTTGCCTTCTCTCGGATTACTTGTCCCTCCCGGTTGCCGGATCCAAGTGTCCAAGATGTTGCCTTCCATGCACTTCCCGCCGATGGAAGTGTCATTTCGTGGCGATGGTTGGTGCGGCTCCACTTGATAGCGCATTGAGCCTTAACGTCGGCAATGCTCCCCCTTGGGAAGGCATGGGTAAACAAAAACCCATTTCAACCGCAAGTGTGGCTTGTTGCACGTTTGGTCTCCTTTCGCGTATCTTTGTCCCTCCCGGTTGTCGGTTAAATTAACTACGGCGGTGTTTCCTATCATGCACTTCTCCACTGGTGGAAGTGTCATTTCCGTGCGAAGGGTGGTGCGGTGAGTGCGTTGTTTGTCGGGGTCTGCTTGAAAATTGGCCTTGGGCCATTTGTAGGGCGGCGGTGACTCTCAGCGTGCCGTCGATTCACTCGGTAACACATGAGCGGTAATGTTGGCAATGCTCATCTTCGGAGGGCACCGGAAAACAAA
>BSBM01003614.1:40000-52500 GCA_027924585.1 Larix kaempferi | reverse complement strand
AAATTTGGCGAAGTCGCGGAGGAAGTTGGGGTTTCCCGGCGCGCGCGCGCGGGGGAAAAAAAAAATTTGGCTAAGTCGCGGAGGAAGTTGGGGTTTCCCGGCGCACGCGCGGGAAAAAAAAAAATTTGGCTAAGTCACGGAGGAAGTTGGGGTTTCCCGGCGCACGCCGCGGGGAAAAAAAAACGGGGCTAAGTCGCGGGGAAGGTTACGGTTTCCCGGCGCGCACCGCGGGGGAAAGTTGGGGTTTCCCGGCGCACACCGCGGGGAAGGTTACGGGTTTCCCGGCGCGCACCGCGGGGAAAGTTGGGGTTTCCCGGCGCACACCGCGGGGAAAAAAAACGGGGCTAAGTCGCGGGGAAAGTTGGGGTTTCCCGGCACACGCCGCGGGGAAAAAATATTGGGCTAAGTCGCGGTTTCCCGGCGCGCGCCGCGGGGAAAAAAAAAGGGGCCAAGTCGCGGGGAAAGTTGGGGTTTCCCGGCGCATGCTCGGGATGGGAACCGATCGCGAAGTCGGGACGGACCGAAGACGCGCAGGCTGCGGGAAGTGGAACGAAGGCGCGCGGCTTGCGGAATACTTGGACCGATGACGCGCGGATCGCGGACCGGAGGCCGTTTGATGGTACGTCGGTGCGGAGTTGACGTGGGTGCCAAGCTAAGGGTGCGCCCAAGGTGGGGTCGCACCCTCCCGCACGGCATCATATAAAAAGGCTAAGGCGAGAAGCCAAGAAGGTAGCTGCAACTAAGTTGGTAATTCGGGTAAGGGGGAAGTTCGGAGCTAGGGAGGCTATCCGACCTCTGTCCGTCCGCACGGTCTCTTCCGGCGAAGTCCGGCGCAGCAAGGTGCTGCTACAGCGCAGAATTTGGCAGGTTCGCACACAGTGCGGTTGCACAGTGAGACATTTCGCTCGGGCTAGCAGCAAGGGTTTGCAGCAGCGGGAAGTTTCAGGAGTTAGACGCATGTTGGAAGGGTTAACTCTCTCTTTGTATTTTGTATGTCTATTGTAAGGCGTGCTGCTTGTTGGGCACACGCCGGAGCTCTGCTAGGGAAACTCCACCTGTTGTAAACGATTGATTATACAAAGCTTAAGGGTTGATGGTTTGGAAACCCCAGCTTATACTTGCGTGTGCTATTTACTCGATGTTCATGCATACGTAAAATTGGCTAAGTGTGGATGCGGTAGGAACATGTTAACTGTTATAAACAAGGTAAACGAAGTTGCGAGTGTTAAGTTGAAAAGTTTCCGCAGGTTAGGCGTAGTCTGCTGGTGCGACGCTTGAGTTGGCCACGCCCTCAAGTCGTTCCCAGGCGCCGCACACCACATTTGGACGCTGGTGACTAGCGAAAAAGCGTGGCTCTGACACATAGTGTCACGGCCGCGCTTTCTGCACGGCACTCACACTTGCATGGGAGCCTTGCGCTCCCGCCCAAGAGGCTGGCTTGGGCGCCCGGTCGGGCAAAGCGACGATCGGCTGCAAGGAGACTTAGCGAGGAAGGAAAGCTACCCGGAGACGGAACGATGAGTGGGGTGCGTGGACCTAGCCCGGGCGCACTCCCACCGAAGACGCCCACACAACACTTCGGCGCATGGCAAGCCCGAGAGTGGGGCGCGGCTGCACGCTGGCAAGAAACGGGGCGCACCCTTGGACCGCTGGACACACTCAAGTGTTGGAGTAGTGGCGCGTTGGCCAAGCGCCCACGCACTCCGCGGAGCAGCGCCCAAACGGACCGGCACTCGACGCAGCAAGCCAAAGCGATGGGCGGAAGGGAAGGTGGACCGGACGCCAGCGGAAGAACGAACTCGGGTTCGCAGCCAAGAAACGAGCTCGGGTTCGCATCCCAGAAATGAGCTCGGGTTGGAAGCCAAGAAAGGAGCTCGGGTTGGGAGCCACGGCAGAGAGCTCGGGTCGGGAGCCAAGGGACGACGCCCAACAAAATGGACCGAAACGCGCGGATTGCGGGGGGACTTGGACCAAGACCCTTTCAAATGGCACGTCGGCGGGAGGCTGACGTGGGCGCCAAGCAAGGGTGCGCCCAGGGTGGGGCCGCACCCTCCCACACGGCACCATGTATATAGGCTTAAGGCCAAAACGAAGGAGGGGGCGTTCAAGCAAGGAATTTCGGACAAGGCAAGGAGACGCAGAGCTAGGGAGGCAGTCCAAGCTCTGTTCTCGCGCACGGTCCGTTCCAGCAGAATCCGGCTGCAGCAGGGTTGCGGAAGAGGCAGAACTTGGCAGGTTTTGCACCCGTTCCGGTTGCACAGTGAGACAGTTCGGCAGCATACGCGGGTTGCAGAAGTCGACGGTCCCATGGAGTTGGGACGCCCGAGCAGGGGGCAGCTCTGTCATTCTGTAATTTCTATATCTGTTGTAAGGCGTGTTGCTGGTTTGGCTCACGCCGGAGATCTGCCGAGTTTTAGGGCAACTCCGCTTGCCGTAAACAATTGATTATACAAACGATAAACGGGCTGGCCGGTTTGGCAACCCCAACTTATTCCCGCGTCGTGTTTTACTTGCGTATTGCACTCGCTGATAATTGGCTAAGTGTTGATGCTGTCTGTCGTAAACGTGCTTATGAGTTAAACGAGTAAACTGTCAAGCCGAAAAGCTTCCGCGGGTTTAGGCGTAGTCTGCCGGTGCAACGTTTGAGCTGGTCTCACCCTCAAGACGTTCCCGGGAAGTGCCGCACACCACAGTTAGTCGCTTGAGACAAGCCAGAAATTGTGGCTGTGACACATAGCCCATGCGGCACTTCCTGGGGCGAAACCAGCCCGGCAGGCCACACCCAACCCGCGGATTGCCCACGCCTCATCTCTTTAACAGTTCCTTGCTTAGCCTTTTTTTCTTGATGTGCACTTCCTACAGTAAACGCATGCCAAACACAAGAGCAAGAGATAAATGCATAGGAGGGTGGCACTCCAAACTCGGACGTGCCTAACACCCCTTTTGCAATATTCATGGTTCAAAGAGACTTTACATATAACATCGGAGGGCTGCCACATCCCGGCACCTCATCCGTGAGCCTGCCACACTGGGCAGCTCAAGATACAACATCAACTGATGGGCAATCGGCCAGTGTCCAGGCTCTACCGCAGTAGCATCCACGGTCTGCATCCGCACTCTGTCTCTGTTGCACTCCGTCGCAAGCCTCCCGGCTTCCTATCGTCCGTCCCAGTCTGGGAAACCACTTCGGCATGCTGCCGTCCGTCTGCAGCCTTGCCTGCAACGATACCGCTGTCCTTCCGCAGCATCTGCCAACCAACTGGGCGCACTCTCTCTCGTCTAACCATGCCCAAGAGAGCCCCCACAAGACCGATGTCCGTCTGCAGTCCTGTCCGCACCGCACCGCTGTCTTCCGCAGACTAGGCTGACTGCCACACGTCTAAGTCCCGGCAGAAACTTAGACTTCGCACAGGCACCTCCCATGAGGCCAGCCGCAGGCAAAGCACCTCCACGTACTGTGGCATTCCTCCTGCGCTGCGGATCCTTACCTCGTTGCAGAGGGAACTTCTGGAACCGTGCACGAGCTGCTTTCTCCGGAAAGTGTGCCCTCCTCTGGAGCTTTCGGAGGACGGGCACGCCCTGCGTGTGCCTCAGGCCCCAACCTCGGTTGAATTGAACCGCTTGGATCGATCGAACCGGCACCGTTGTCCGCTTCACCTCTCCGTGCTCTTGGACCTTTAAATATCCACTGAGGAATTCCCGGGTTTCAAGGCCACGTATATCGGAAGTGCCCAACTCTAATAAGATCCATTGTAGCCGAAAAGAGAGTAAGGAGACCCATATCCGGACATCTAAGGGAGCTCGAACACCAATGAGAAATTTTGAAGACAAGATGGGTGTCAATGCATGCATACCCAACACAGGTAGTACTACGAGAACATCTTTGAAGGAACCTTGAACAAAATTAAGACAGGCGCCTTTTCCGCGGGCCAACCTGCTTCCTTTATTCTTGGTTGCTCCCCATCACTTGACTCATCCGCTCCCAGGTCGAGCTCCTCCTCGGGCGCACATGCGGCGGGCTCCCAAGGCGAGCTCAAAACGTTAAGCCGTGACCGATTCTTGTTCTTGTCTTCCACTTCCTTGTCTTGTTGCCGGGCGCTCACTTGGTGGGCGCGCTTGCGCTTGCCGGCGGACTCGTTTCTTTGGGCGCACGTGTGCGGGGCTCCCAAGGCGAGCTCAAAATGTTGCTGAGACGCGACCGGTTCTTGTTCTTATCTTCCGCCGCCTTCTCTTTTTGCCGGCGGACTCGTTTCTTTGGGCGCACCTCCGCCGGTCTTCCAAGTCGAGCTCCTCCTTGGGTGCAAATGTGCCGGCCTCCCAAGGCGAGCTCAAAACGTTGCTAGGACGTGACCGATTCGTGTTCTTCTCTTCCGTTGCCTTGTCTTTTTGCCGGGCGCTCACTTGGGTGGGCGTGCTTCCGTTTGCCGGCGGACTCGTTCCTTCGGGCGCACATGCGTCGGGCTCCCAAGGCGAGCTCAAAACGTTAAGACGTGACCGATGCCTGTCCTTGTCCGCCGTTGCCTTTTCTTTTTGCCGGGCGCGCTTCCCTTTTCTGGAGATGGAGTTGTTTCTTAGGGCGCACATGTGCCTGGCTCCCAAGGCGATCTCAAAACGTTGAGCCGTGACCGATTCTTGTTCTTGTCCGTCGTTGGCTTGTCTTTTTGCCGGGCGCTCACTTGGGTGGGCGCGATTCCGTTTGCCGGCGGACTCGTTTCTTTGGGCGCACATGGGCCGGGCTCCCAAGGCGAGCTCAAAACGTTAAGCCGTGACCTGTCCTTGTTCTTGTCCGCCGTTGGCCTGTCTTTTTGCCGGGCGCTCACTTGGGTGGGCGCTCTTCCGTTCGCCGCCGGACTCGTTTCCTTGGGCTCACGCGTGCCGGGCTCCTAAGGCGAGCTCAAAACGTTAAGCCGTGACCGATTCTTGTTCTTGTCCGCCGTTGCCCCCGTGTCTTTGCCGGGCGATCACTTGGGTGGGCGCGCATCCGTTTGCCGGCGGACTCGTTTCTTTGGGCGCACATGTGAAGGGCTCCCAGGGCGAGCTCAAAACGTTACGCCGTGACCAATTCTTGTTCCTGTCCGCCGTTGCCTTGTCTTTTTGCCGGGCGCTCGCTTGGGTGGGCGCGCTTCCGTTTGCCGGGGGACTCGTTTCTTTGGGCGCACAGGCGACGGGCTCGCAAGGCGAGCTCAAAACGTTAAGCCCCGACCAATTCTTGTTCTTGTCCACCGTTGCCTTGTCTTGTTGCCGTGCGCTCACTTGGGTGGGCGCGCTTCCGTTTGCCGGAGACGGAGTCGTTTCTTTGGCCGCACATGTGCCGGGCTCCCAAGGCGGGCTCAAAACGTTAAGCCGTGACCAATCCTTGTTCTTGTCCGCCGTTGCCTTGTCTTTTTGCCGGGCGCTCGCTTGGGTGGGCGCGCTTCCGTGTCCCGGCGGACTCGTTTCTTTGGGCGCACATGTGAAGGGCTCCCAGGGCGAGCTCAAAACGTTAAGCCGTGACCAATTCTTGTTCTTGTCCGCCGTTTCCTTGTCTCTTTGCCGGGCGCTCACTTGGGTGGGCGCGCTTCCGTTTGCCGGGGGACTCGTTTCTTTGGGCGCGCAGGTGACGGGCTCCCAAGGCGAGCTCAAAACGTTAAGCCGTGACCAATTCTTGTTCTTGTCCGCCGTTGCCTTGTCTTGTTGCCGTGCGCTGACTTGGGTGGGCGCGCTTCCGTCTGCCGGAGATGGAGTCGTTCCTTTGGGCGCACATGTGCCGGGCTCCCAAGGCGGCCTCAAAACATTAAGCCGCGAGCAATTCTTGTTCTTGTCCGCCGTTGCCTTGTGTATTTTTGCCGGGCGCTCGCTTGGGTGGGAGCGCTTCCGTTTGCCGGCGGACTCGTTTCATTGGGCTCACATGTGCCGGGCTCCCAAGGAGAGCTCAAAATGTTAAGCCGTGGCCGATTCTTGTTCTTGTCCGTCGTTGGCCTGTGCTTTTGCCGGGCGCGCACTTGGGTGGGCACGCTTCCGTTTGCCGACGGACTCGTTTCCTTGGGCTCACGTGTGCCGGGCTCCCGAGGCGAGCTCAAAACGTTAGGCCGTGACCAATTCTTGTTCTTGTCCGCCGTTGCCTTGTCTTGTTTCCGTGCGCTCGCTTGGGTGGGCACGCTTCCGTTTGCCGGCGGAGTCGTTTCTTTGGGCTCACGTGTGCCGGGCTCCCAAGGCGAGCTCAAAACGTTAAGCCGTGACCAATTCTTGTTCTTGTCCGCCGTTGCCTTAGCTTTTTCCCGGGCGCTCACTTGGGTGGGCGCGCTTCCGTTTGCCGGCGGACTCGTTTCTTCGGGCGGCACATGTGCCGGGCTCCCAAGGCGAGCCCAAAACGTTAAGCCGTGACCAATTCTTGTTCTTGTGCGCCGTTGCCTTGTCCTTTTGCCGGGCGCTCACTTGGGTGGGCGCGCTTCCGTTTGCCGGCGGACTCGTTTCTTCCTTGGGCGCACACGTGCCGGGCTCCCAAGGCGAGCTCAAAACGTTAAGCCGTGACCAATGCTTGTCCTTGTCTGCCGTTGCCTTGTCTTTTTTCCGGGCGCTCACTCGGGTGGGCGCGCTTCCGCTTGCCGCCGGACTCGTTTCTTTGGGCGCACATGTGCCGGGCTCCCAAGGCGAGCTCAAAACGTTAAGCCGTGACCAATTCCTGTTCTTGTCCGCCGTTGCCTTGTCTTTTTGCCGGGCGCTCACTTGGGTGGGCGCGCTTCCGTTTGCCGACGGGCTCGTTTCCTTGGGCGCACATGTGCCGGGCTCGCAAGGCGGGCTCAAAACGTTAAGCCGTGACCAATGCTTGTTCTTGTCCGCCGTTGCCTTGTCTTTTTGCCCGGCGCTCACTTGGGTGGGTGCGCTTCCGTTTGCGGGCGGACTCGTTTCTTTGGGCGCACATGTGCCGGGCTCCCAAGGGGAGCTCAAAACGTTAAGCCGTGACCAATTCTTGTTCTTCTCCGCCGTTGCCTTGTCTTTTTGCCGTGCGCTCACTTGGGTGGGCGCGCTTCCGTTTGCGGGCGGAGTCGTTTCTTTGGGCGCACATGTGTCGGGCTCCCAAGGGGAGCTCAAAACGTTAAGCCGTGACCAATTCTTGTTCTTCTCCGCCGTTCCCTTGTCTTTTTGCCGTGCGCCCACTTCGGTGGGTGCACTTCCGTTTGCCGCCGGACTCGTTCCTTCGGGCGCACATGTGCCGGGCTCCCAAGGCGAGCTCAAAACGTTAAGCCGTGACCAATCCTTGTTCTTGTCCGCCGTTGCCTTGTCTTGTTGCCGGGCGCTCACTTGGGTGGGGCCGCTTCCGTTTTCCGGCGGACTCGTTTCCTTGGGCGCACATGTGCCGGGCTCCGAAGGCGAGCTCAAAACGTTAAGCCGTGACCAATGCTTGTCCTTGTCTGCCGTTTCCTTGTCTTTTTGCCGGGCGCTCACTCGGGTGGGCGCGCTTCCGCTTGCCGCCGGACTCGTTTCTTTGGGCGCACATGTGCCGGGCTCCCAAGGCGAGCTCAAAACGTTAGGCCGTGACCAATTCCTGTTCTTGTCCGTCGTTGCCTTGTCTTTTTGCCGGGCGCTCACTTGGGTGGGCGCGCTTCTGTTTGCCGACGGGCTCGTTTCCTTGGGCGCACATGTGCCGGGCTCGCAAGGCGAGCTCAAAATGTTAAGCCGTGACCAATGCTTGTTCTTGACCGCCGTTGCCTTGTCTTTTTGCCCGGCGCTCACTTGGGTGGGTGCGCTTCCGTTTGCGGGCGGACTCGTTTCTTTGGGCGCACATGTGCCGGGCTCCCAAGGGGAGCTCAAAACGTTAAGCCGTGACCAATTCTTGTTCTTCTCCGCCGTTGCCTTGTCTTTTTGCCGTGCGCTCACTTGGGTGGGCGCGCTTCCGTTTGCGGGCGGACTCCTTTCTCTGGGCGCACATGTGTCGGGCTCCCAAGGGAAGCTCAAAACGTTAAGCCGTGACCAATTCTTGTTCTTCTCCGCCGTTCCCTTGTCTTTTTGCCGTTCGCTCACTCGGGTGGGCGCGCTTCCGTTTGCCGGCGGACTCGTTTCTTTTGGCGCACCTGTGCCGGGCTCGCAAGGCGAGCTCAAAACGTTATGCCGTGACCAATCCTCGTTCTTGTCCGCTGTTGCCTTGTCTTTTTGCCGGGCGCTCACTTGGGTGGGCGCGCTTCCGTTTGCCGGTGGACTCGTTTCTTTGGGCACACAAGTGCCGGCCTCCCAATGCGAGCCGCTTCTTGGGCGCCCATGTGCCGTGCTTCCAACCCGAGCTCAAAACGTTAAGCCGTGACCGATCCTCTTTCTTGTCTTCCCCTGCCTTGTTCTTTTGCCGGGCGCTCCCTTGGTGGGCGCGCTTGCGTTGGCATTCGGACTCGTTTGTTCGGGCGCATTTGTGTCGTGCTCCCAATGCGAGCCGCTCCATGGGTGCCCATGGGCCGTGCTTCCAACCCGAGCTGAAAACGTTAAGCCCTGACCGATCCTCGTTCTTGTCTTCCGCCGCGTTGTATTTTTGCCGGGCGCTCACTTGGTGGGCGCGCTTGCGTTGGCATTCGGACTCGTTTCTTTGGGCGCACTTGTGCCGTGCTCCCAACGCGAGCCGCTCCTTGGGCGCCCATCTGCCGTGCTCCCAATGCGAGCTGCTCCTTGGGCGCCCATCTGCCTTGTGCTTCCAATGCGAGCTGTGGCATGCTTCCAACGCGAGCTGCGGCGTGCTCCCAATGCGAGCTGCGCCTTGTGCTTCCAACGCGAGCTGCGGCGTGCTCCCAATGCGAGCTGCGCCTTGTGCTTCCAACGCGAGCTGCGGCGTGCTCCCAATGCGAGCTGCGCCTTGTGCTTCCAACGCGAGCTGCGGCGTGCTCCCAACACGAGCTTGTGGCGTGCTCCCAATGCGAGCTGCTTCTTGGGCGCCCATCTGCCTTGTGCTCCCAACGCGAGCTGTGGCGTGCTTCCAACCCGAGCTGTGGCGTGCTCCCAATGCGAGCTGCTCGTTGGGCGCCCATCCGCCTTGTGCTTCCAACCCGAGCTGAAAACGTTAAGCCGTGACCGATCCGCGTTCTTGTCTTCCGTTGGCTTGTCTTTTTTCCGGGCGCTCACTTGGTGGGCGCGCTTGCGGTGGCGTGCTCCCAATGCGAGCTGCTCCTTGGGCGCCCACCTGCCTTTTGCTTCCAACCCGAGCTGAAAACGTTAAGCCGTGACCGATCCGCGTTCTTGTCTTCCGTTGGCTTGTCTTTTTGCCGGGCGCTCACTTGGTGGGCGCGCTTGCAGTGGCGTGCTCCCAATGCGAGCTGCTCCTTGGGCGCCCATCTGCCTTGTGCTCCCAACCCGAGCTGAAAACGTTAAGCCGTGACCGATCCTCGTCCTTGTCTTCCGCTGGCTTGTCTTTTTGCCGGGCGCTCACTTGGTGGGCGCGCTTGCGGTGGCGTGCTCCCAATGCGAGCTGCTCCTTGGGCGCCCATCTGCCTTGTGCTTCCAACCCGAGCTGTGACGTGCTCCCAATGCGAGCTGCTCCTTCGGCGCCCCTCTGCCTTGTGCTTCCAAACCGAGCTGTGGCGTGCTCCCAATGCGAGCTGCTTCTTGGGCGCCCATCTCCCTTGTGCTTCCAACCCGAGCTGTGGCGTGCTTCCAACCCGAGCCGTGGCGTGCTCCCAATGCGAGCTGCGCCTTGGGCGCCCATCTGCCTTGTGCTTCCAACCCGAGCTGTGGCGTGCTTCCAACCCGAGCTGTGGCGTGCTCCCAATGCGAGCTGCTCCTTGGGCGCGCCCGTCTGCCTCGTGCTTCCAACCCGAGCTGAAAAACGTTAAACCGTGACCGATCCTCGTTCTTGTCGTCCGCTGGCTTGTCTTTTTGCCGGGCGCTCACTTGGTGGGTGCGTTTCGTGCGAAGGGTGGTGCGGTGAACGCGCTGCTTGTCGGGTCTACCTGAAAATTGGCCTCGGGTCATTCGTAGGGTGGTCGGCTTGCGGTGTGTTGCCGTGTCCGCTTGGTAGCGCATGAGCAGTATTGACGGCAACGCTCATCTTGGGAAGGCACGGTGCAACACCGCAAGTGGTGCTTCTGTGGCTCCCAACGAGGGCTTGCTTCTTCGGTTGTTGGGTCCAAGATTTTCGGTTAAGTTACTTCGATGATGCCTATCACGCATTTCTCTTTCGGTGGAAGTGTCCTTTCGTGTGAAGGGTGGTGCGGTGAATGTGCTGCTTGTCGGGTCTGCTTGAAAATTGGCCTCGGGCCATTCGTAGGGCGGTCGACTTGCGGTGTGTTGCCGTGTCCGCTTGGTAGCGCATGAGCAGTATTGATGGCAACGCTCATCTTGGGAAGGCACGGTGCCAACACCGCAAGTGGTGCTTCTGTGGCTTGCTGTGGCTCCCAACGAGGGCTTGCTTCGTCGGTTGTTGGGTCCAAGATTTTCGGTTAAGTTACTTCGATGATGCCTATCACGCATTTCTCTTTCGGTGGAAGTGTCGTTTCGTGTGAAGGGTGGTGCGGTGAATGTGCTGTCTGCCGGGTCTGCTCGAAAAATGGCCTCGGGTCATTCGTAGGGCGGTCGGCTTGCAGTGTGTTGCCGTATCCGCTTGGTAGCGCATGAGCAGTATTGATGGCAACGCTCATCTTGGGAAGGCACTGGCAAACGAAGCCACACCAACACCGCAAGTGGTGCTCTGGTGGCTTGCTGTGGCTCCCAACGAGGGCTTGCGCCTTTGGTCTTCTTTCGGTTGCTGGGTCCAAGCTTTTCGGTTAAGTGCCTTCGATGATGCCTATCACGCACTTCTCTGCCGGTGGAAGTGTCATTTCGTGTGAAGGGTGGTGCGGCGAATGCTTTGTCTGCCGGGTCTGCCTGAAAATTGGCCTTGGGTCATTCGTAGGGCGGTCGGCTTGCAGTGTGTTGCCGTCTCTGCTTGGTAGCGCATGAGCAGTATGTCTGTTACGTGACTTCGACGACGCCTATCGTGCACTTCTCCATCGGTGGAAGTGTCATTTCGTGTGAAGGGCGGTGCGGTGAATGCGTCGCATGCCGGGTCTGCCTGAAAACTGGCCTCGGGTCATTTGTAGGGCGGTCGGCTTGCGGTGTGTTGCCGTCTCCGCTTGGTAGCGCATGAGCAGTGTTGAGGGCGATGCTCGTCCCGGGATGGCACGGCAGAACAGACCTCATTTCCTCCCAAGCGGTGGTGTTTTGGGGCATTTTGTCTTCTCCCGACAAGGGCTTGCATCTTTGCCTTCTCTCGGATTACTTGTCCCTCCCGGTTGCCGGATCCAAGTGTCCAAGATGTTGCCTTCCATGCACTTCCCCGCCGATGGAAGTGTCATTTCGTGCGATGGTTGGTGCGGCTCCACTTGATAGCGCATGAGCCTTAACGTCGGCAATGCTCCCCCTTGGGAAGGCATGGGTAAACAAAAACCCATTTCAACCGCAAGTGTGGCTTGTTGCACGTTTGGTCTCCTTTCGCGTATCTTTGTCCCTCCCGGTTGTCGGTTAAATTAACTACGGCGGTGTTTCCTATCATGCACTTCTCCACTGGTGGAAGTGTCATTTCCGTGCGAAGGGTGGTGCGGTGAGTGCGTTGTTTGTCGGGTCTGCTTGAAAATTGGCCTTGGGCCATTTGTAGGGCGGTCGACTCTCAGCGTGCCGTCGATTCACTCGGTAACACATGAGCGGTAATGTTGGCAATGCTCATCTTCGGAGGCACCGGAAAACAAAGTCCATTTCCATCGCACATTCGATGTGGAGTTTTGGGGTTTGTGGTGGCTTCGCACGAGGGCTTGCCTTTTCATTGTTGGGCCTTTGTGGAGGCCCGTCTTATTGTGCTTGTACTTATTCCATATTGGTATAACTGTGCATACCGAGACCATTTGTAAGAGCATTGATAGGAATCTTTGGCAGGGGCACATCAACGGTGTGATTCCCCTTCGAAAGCGTTTTTTGAGGCTCAATTGTTTTTGGTGGGCAGTGCGGGGTTTGCCTCGCCGTGTGGGAAAACCACACGGCGAAGCTCTTCTAACTTGCTTTCCATCTTCGGTCGCGTTGGATTTGAGAACTATTTGTTAATGTTGGCCAAAGCCCTCTGGGACTGGCCTGCTTTGTCCCTGCGTCCGTAGCGGTGCCGCTGTCGAGTGTTTCGATTTTGGGTTGATGCGTATTTCCCATGGAAAGACCAAGAAGCTGGCTTGTTCGAGGAGGATTGTTCTGACTGGAGGTGCGAGGTGGAACGCTCTCACCATCTCTTGACTTCGCATGGAGGTTGCCGCAGGTGGCATACTTCCCTCGGTTATCTCGATGCGCGGCTTGAAAGGTGGAGGGCTGCCTGTATCGACTTTGTTCTGGATATCTTTCGACTCGTGACTGGCTTTGCTGTTGTTGGATTTGGTTCCCAGAGAAAACCCCCATCATTTCCTCGGTGGACAGAAGATTGATGCTTGCATGTCGAAGGTTGCCGCGAATATGTTGGACGTGTTGGTAATGTTCTCGCCTTCTTTTCCAATGGCACTCGGGCTTTGCCGCAGTGGCCAGGTCTCCGGCTG
>BSBM01003614.1:20000-30000 GCA_027924585.1 Larix kaempferi | reverse complement strand
CAGTGAGACATTTCCGCGGCAGCAGCAAGGGTTTGCAGCAGCGGGAAGTTTCAGGAGTTAGACGCATGTTGGAAGGGTTAACTCTCTCTTTGTATTTTGTATGTCTATTGTAAGGCGTGCTGCTTGTTGGGCACACGCCGGAGCTCTGCTAGGGAAACTCCACCTGTTGTAAACGATTGATTATACAAAGCTTAAGGGTTGATGGTTTGGAAACCCCAGCTTATACTTGCGTGTGCTATTTACTCGATGTTCATGCATACGTAAAATTGGCTAAGTGTGGATGCGGTAGGAACATGTTAACTGTTATAAACAAGTAAACGAAGTTGCGAGTGTTAAGTTGAAAAGTTTCCGCAGGTTAGGCGTAGTCTGCTGGTGCGACGCTTGAGTTGGCCACGCCCTCAAGTCGTTCCCAGGCAGTGCCGCACACCACATTTGGACGCTGGTGACTAGCGAAAAAGCGTGGCTCTGACACATAGTGTCACGGCCGCGCTTTCTGCACGGCACTCACACTTGCATGGGAGCCTTGCGCTCCCGCCCAAGAGGCTGGCTTGGGCGCCCGGTCGGGCAAAGCGACGATCGGCTGCAAGGAGACTTAGCGAGGAAGGAAAGCTACCCGGAGACGGAACGATGAGTGGGGTGCGTGGACCTAGCCCGGGCGCACTCCCACCGAAGACGCCCACACAACACTTCGGCGCATGGCAAGCCCGAGAGTGGGGCGCGGCTGCACGCTGGCAAGAAACGGGGCGCACCCTTGGACCGCTGGACACACTCAAGTGTTGGAGTAGTGGCGCGTTGGCCAAGCGCCCACGCACTCCGCGGAGCAGCGCCCAAACGGACCGGCACTCGACGCAGCAAGCCAAAGCGATGGGCGGAAGGGAAGGTGGACCGGACGCCAGCGGAAGAACGAACTCGGGTTCGCAGCCAAGAAACGAGCTCGGGTTCGCATCCCAGAAATGAGCTCGGGTTGGAAGCCAAGAAAGGAGCTCGGGTTGGGAGCCACGGCAGAGAGCTCGGGTCGGGAGCCAAGGGACGACGCCCAACAAAATGGACCGAAACGCGCGGATTGCGGGGGACTTGGACCAAGACCCTTTCAAATGGCACGTCGGCGGGAGGCTGACGTGGGCGCCAAGCAAGGGTGCGCCCAGGGTGGGGCCGCACCCTCCCACACGGCACCATGTATATAGGCTTAAGGCCAAAACGAAGGAGGGGGCGTTCAAGCAAGGAATTTCGGACAAGGCAAGGAGACGCAGAGCTAGGGAGGCAGTCCAAGCTCTGTTCTCGCGCACGGTCCGTTCCAGCAGAATCCGGCTGCAGCAGGGTTGCGGAAGAGGCAGAACTTGGCAGGTTTTGCACCCGTTCCGGTTGCACAGTGAGACAGTTCGGCAGCATACGCGGGTTGCAGAAGTCGACGGTCCCATGGAGTTGGGACGCCCGAGCAGGGGGCAGCTCTGTCATTCTGTAATTTCTATATCTGTTGTAAGGCGTGTTGCTGGTTTGGCTCACGCCGGAGATCTGCCGAGTTTTAGGGCAACTCCGCTTGCCGTAAACAATTGATTATACAAACGATAAACGGGCTGGCCGGTTTGGCAACCCCAACTTATTCCCGCGTCGTGTTTTACTTGCGTATTGCACTCGCTGATAATTGGCTAAGTGTTGATGCTGTCTGTCGTAAACGTGCTTATGAGTTAAACGAGTAAACTGTCAAGCCGAAAAGCTTCCGCGGGTTTAGGCGTAGTCTGCCGGTGCAACGTTTGAGCTGGTCTCACCCTCAAGACGTTCCCGGGAAGTGCCGCACACCACAGTTAGTCGCTTGAGACAAGCCAGAAATTGTGGCTGTGACACATAGCCCATGCGGCACTTCCTGGGGCGAAACCAGCCCGGCAGGCCACACCCAACCCGCGGATTGCCCACGCCTCATCTCTTTAACAGTTCCTTGCTTAGCCTTTTTTTCTTGATGTGCACTTCCTACAGTAAACGCATGCCAAACACAAGAGCAAGAGATAAATGCATAGGAGGGTGGCACTCCAAACTCGGACGTGCCTAACACCCCTTTTGCAATATTCATGGTTCAAAGAGACTTTACATATAACATCGGAGGGCTGCCACATCCCGGCACCTCATCCGTGAGCCTGCCACACTGGGCAGCTCAAGATACAACATCAACTGATGGGCAATCGGCCAGTGTCCAGGCTCTACCGCAGTAGCATCCACGGTCTGCATCCGCACTCTGTCTCTGTTGCACTCCGTCGCAAGCCTCCCGGCTTCCTATCGTCCGTCCCAGTCTGGGAAACCACTTCGGCATGCTGCCGTCCGTCTGCAGCCTTGCCTGCAACGATACCGCTGTCCTTCCGCAGCATCTGCCAACCAACTGGGCGCACTCTCTCTCGTCTAACCATGCCCAAGAGAGCCCCCACAAGACCGATGTCCGTCTGCAGTCCTGTCCGCACCGCACCGCTGTCTTCCGCAGACTAGGCTGACTGCCACACGTCTAAGTCCCGGCAGAAACTTAGACTTCGCACAGGCACCTCCCATGAGGCCAGCCGCAGGCAAAGCACCTCCACGTACTGTGGCATTCCTCCTGCGCTGCGGATCCTTACCTCGTTGCAGAGGGAACTTCTGGAACCGTGCACGAGCTGCTTTCTCCGGAAAGTGTGCCCTCCTCTGGAGCTTTCGGAGGACGGGCACGCCCTGCGTGTGCCTCAGGCCCCAACCTCGGTTGAATTGAACCGCTTGGATCGATCGAACCGGCACCGTTGTCCGCTTCACCTCTCCGTGCTCTTGGACCTTTAAATATCCACTGAGGAATTCCCGGGTTTCAAGGCCACGTATATCGGAAGTGCCCAACTCTAATAAGATCCATTGTAGCCGAAAAGAGAGTAAGGAGACCCATATCCGGACATCTAAGGGAGCTCGAACACCAATGAGAAATTTTGAAGACAAGATGGGTGTCAATGCATGCATACCCAACACAGGTAGTACTACGAGAACATCTTTGAAGGAACCTTGAACAAAATTAAGACAGGCGCCTTTTCCGCGGGCCAACCTGCTTCCTTTATTCTTGGTTGCTCCCCATCACTTGACTCATCCGCTCCCAGGTCGAGCTCCTCCTCGGGCGCACATGCGGCGGGCTCCCAAGGCGAGCTCAAAACGTTAAGCCGTGACCGATTCTTGTTCTTGTCTTCCACTTCCTTGTCTTGTTGCCGGGCGCTCACTTGGTGGGCGCGCTTGCGCTTGCCGGCGGACTCGTTTCTTTGGGCGCACGTGTGCGGGGCTCCCAAGGCGAGCTCAAAATGTTGCTGAGACGCGACCGGTTCTTGTTCTTATCTTCCGCCGCCTTCTCTTTTTGCCGGCGGACTCGTTTCTTTGGGCGCACCTCCGCCGGTCTTCCAAGTCGAGCTCCTCCTTGGGTGCAAATGTGCCGGCCTCCCAAGGCGAGCTCAAAACGTTGCTAGGACGTGACCGATTCGTGTTCTTCTCTTCCGTTGCCTTGTCTTTTTGCCGGGCGCTCACTTGGGTGGGCGTGCTTCCGTTTGCCGGCGGACTCGTTCCTTCGGGCGCACATGCGTCGGGCTCCCAAGGCGAGCTCAAAACGTTAAGACGTGACCGATGCCTGTCCTTGTCCGCCGTTGCCTTTTCTTTTTGCCGGGCGCGCTTCCCTTTTCTGGAGATGGAGTTGTTTCTTAGGGCGCACATGTGCCTGGCTCCCAAGGCGATCTCAAAACGTTGAGCCGTGACCGATTCTTGTTCTTGTCCGTCGTTGGCTTGTCTTTTTGCCGGGCGCTCACTTGGGTGGGCGCGATTCCGTTTGCCGGCGGACTCGTTTCTTTGGGCGCACATGGGCCGGGCTCCCAAGGCGAGCTCAAAACGTTAAGCCGTGACCTGTCCTTGTTCTTGTCCGCCGTTGGCCTGTCTTTTTGCCGGGCGCTCACTTGGGTGGGCGCTCTTCCGTTCGCCGCCGGACTCGTTTCCTTGGGCTCACGCGTGCCGGGCTCCTAAGGCGAGCTCAAAACGTTAAGCCGTGACCGATTCTTGTTCTTGTCCGCCGTTGCCCCGTGTCTTTGCCGGGCGATCACTTGGGTGGGCGCGCATCCGTTTGCCGGCGGACTCGTTTCTTTGGGCGCACATGTGAAGGGCTCCCAGGGCGAGCTCAAAACGTTACGCCGTGACCAATTCTTGTTCCTGTCCGCCGTTGCCTTGTCTTTTTGCCGGGCGCTCGCTTGGGTGGGCGCGCTTCCGTTTGCCGGGGGACTCGTTTCTTTGGGCGCACAGGCGACGGGCTCGCAAGGCGAGCTCAAAACGTTAAGCCCCGACCAATTCTTGTTCTTGTCCACCGTTGCCTTGTCTTGTTGCCGTGCGCTCACTTGGGTGGGCGCGCTTCCGTTTGCCGGAGACGGAGTCGTTTCTTTGGCCGCACATGTGCCGGGCTCCCAAGGCGGGCTCAAAACGTTAAGCCGTGACCAATCCTTGTTCTTGTCCGCCGTTGCCTTGTCTTTTTGCCGGGCGCTCGCTTGGGTGGGCGCGCTTCCGTGTCCCGGCGGACTCGTTTCTTTGGGCGCACATGTGAAGGGCTCCCAGGGCGAGCTCAAAACGTTAAGCCGTGACCAATTCTTGTTCTTGTCCGCCGTTTCCTTGTCTCTTTGCCGGGCGCTCACTTGGGTGGGCGCGCTTCCGTTTGCCGGGGGACTCGTTTCTTTGGGCGCGCAGGTGACGGGCTCCCAAGGCGAGCTCAAAACGTTAAGCCGTGACCAATTCTTGTTCTTGTCCGCCGTTGCCTTGTCTTGTTGCCGTGCGCTGACTTGGGTGGGCGCGCTTCCGTCTGCCGGAGATGGAGTCGTTCCTTTGGGCGCACATGTGCCGGGCTCCCAAGGCGGCCTCAAAACATTAAGCCGCGAGCAATTCTTGTTCTTGTCCGCCGTTGCCTTGTGTATTTTTGCCGGGCGCTCGCTTGGGTGGGAGCGCTTCCGTTTGCCGGCGGACTCGTTTCATTGGGCTCACATGTGCCGGGCTCCCAAGGAGAGCTCAAAATGTTAAGCCGTGGCCGATTCTTGTTCTTGTCCGTCGTTGGCCTGTGCTTTTGCCGGGCGCGCACTTGGGTGGGCACGCTTCCGTTTGCCGGCGGACTCGTTTCCTTGGGCTCACGTGTGCCGGGCTCCCGAGGCGAGCTCAAAACGTTAGGCCGTGACCAATTCTTGTTCTTGTCCGCCGTTGCCTTGTCTTGTTTCCGTGCGCTCGCTTGGGTGGGCACGCTTCCGTTTGCCGGCGGAGTCGTTTCTTTGGGCTCACGTGTGCCGGGCTCCCAAGGCGAGCTCAAAACGTTAAGCCGTGACCAATTCTTGTTCTTGTCCGCCGTTGCCTTAGCTTTTTCCCGGGCGCTCACTTGGGTGGGCGCGCTTCCGTTTGCCGGCGGACTCGTTTCTTCGGGCGGCACATGTGCCGGGCTCCCAAGGCGAGCCCAAAACGTTAAGCCGTGACCAATTCTTGTTCTTGTGCGCCGTTGCCTTGTCCTTTTGCCGGGCGCTCACTTGGGTGGGCGCGCTTCCGTTTGCCGGCGGACTCGTTTCTTCCTTGGGCGCACACGTGCCGGGCTCCCAAGGCGAGCTCAAAACGTTAAGCCGTGACCAATGCTTGTCCTTGTCTGCCGTTGCCTTGTCTTTTTTCCGGGCGCTCACTCGGGTGGGCGCGCTTCCGCTTGCCGCCGGACTCGTTTCTTTGGGCGCACATGTGCCGGGCTCCCAAGGCGAGCTCAAAACGTTAAGCCGTGACCAATTCCTGTTCTTGTCCGCCGTTGCCTTGTCTTTTTGCCGGGCGCTCACTTGGGTGGGCGCGCTTCCGTTTGCCGACGGGCTCGTTTCCTTGGGCGCACATGTGCCGGGCTCGCAAGGCGGGCTCAAAACGTTAAGCCGTGACCAATGCTTGTTCTTGTCCGCCGTTGCCTTGTCTTTTTGCCCGGCGCTCACTTGGGTGGGTGCGCTTCCGTTTGCGGGCGGACTCGTTTCTTTGGGCGCACATGTGCCGGGCTCCCAAGGGGAGCTCAAAACGTTAAGCCGTGACCAATTCTTGTTCTTCTCCGCCGTTGCCTTGTCTTTTTGCCGTGCGCTCACTTGGGTGGGCGCGCTTCCGTTTGCGGGCGGAGTCGTTTCTTTGGGCGCACATGTGTCGGGCTCCCAAGGGGAGCTCAAAACGTTAAGCCGTGACCAATTCTTGTTCTTCTCCGCCGTTCCCTTGTCTTTTTGCCGTGCGCCCACTTCGGTGGGTGCACTTCCGTTTGCCGCCGGACTCGTTCCTTCGGGCGCACATGTGCCGGGCTCCCAAGGCGAGCTCAAAACGTTAAGCCGTGACCAATCCTTGTTCTTGTCCGCCGTTGCCTTGTCTTGTTGCCGGGCGCTCACTTGGGTGGGGCCGCTTCCGTTTTCCGGCGGACTCGTTTCCTTGGGCGCACATGTGCCGGGCTCCGAAGGCGAGCTCAAAACGTTAAGCCGTGACCAATGCTTGTCCTTGTCTGCCGTTTCCTTGTCTTTTTGCCGGGCGCTCACTCGGGTGGGCGCGCTTCCGCTTGCCGCCGGACTCGTTTCTTTGGGCGCACATGTGCCGGGCTCCCAAGGCGAGCTCAAAACGTTAGGCCGTGACCAATTCCTGTTCTTGTCCGTCGTTGCCTTGTCTTTTTGCCGGGCGCTCACTTGGGTGGGCGCGCTTCTGTTTGCCGACGGGCTCGTTTCCTTGGGCGCACATGTGCCGGGCTCGCAAGGCGAGCTCAAAATGTTAAGCCGTGACCAATGCTTGTTCTTGACCGCCGTTGCCTTGTCTTTTTGCCCGGCGCTCACTTGGGTGGGTGCGCTTCCGTTTGCGGGCGGACTCGTTTCTTTGGGCGCACATGTGCCGGGCTCCCAAGGGGAGCTCAAAACGTTAAGCCGTGACCAATTCTTGTTCTTCTCCGCCGTTGCCTTGTCTCGTTTGCCTTGTCTTTTTGCCGTGCGCTCACTTGGGTGGGCGCGCTTCCGTTTGCGGGCGGACTCCTTTCTCTGGGCGCACATGTGTCGGGCTCCCAAGGGAAGCTCAAAACGTTAAGCCGTGACCAATTCTTGTTCTTCTCCGCCGTTCCCTTGTCTTTTTGCCGTTCGCTCACTCGGGTGGGCGCGCTTCCGTTTGCGGCGGACTCGTTTCTTTTGGCGCACCTGTGCCGGGGCTCGCAAGGCGAGCTCAAAACGTTATGCCGTGACCAATCCTCGTTCTTGTCCGCTGTTGCCTTGTCTTTTTGCCGGGCGCTCACTTGGGTGGGCGCGCTTCCGTTTGCCGGTGGACTCGTTTCTTTTGGGCACACAAGTGCCGGCCTCCCAATGCGAGCCGCTTCTTGGGCGCCCATGTGCCGTGCTTCCAACCCGAGCTCAAAACGTTAAGCCGTGACCGATCCTCTTTCTTGTCTTCCCCTGCCTTGTTCTTTTGCCGGGCGCTCCCTTGGTGGGCGCGCTTGCGTTGGCATTCGGACTCGTTTGTTCGGGCGCATTTGTGTCGTGCTCCCAATGCGAGCCGCTCCATGGGTGCCCATGGGCCGTGCTTCCAACCCGAGCTGAAAACGTTAAGCCCTGACCGATCCTCGTTCTTGTCTTCCGCCGCGTTGTATTTTTGCCGGGCGCTCACTTGGTGGGCGCGCTTGGCGTTGGCATTCGGACTCGTTTCTTTGGGCGCACTTGTGCCGTGCTCCCAACGCGAGCCGCTCCTTGGGCGCCCATCTGCCGTGCTCCCAATGCGAGCTGCTCCTTGGGCGCCCATCTGCCTTGTGCTTCCAATGCGAGCTGTGGCATGCTTCCAACGCGAGCTGCGGCGTGCTCCCAATGCGAGCTGCGCCTTGTGCTTCCAACGCGAGCTGCGGCGTGCTCCCAATGCGAGCTGCGCCTTGTGCTTCCAACGCGAGCTGCGGCGTGCTCCCAATGCGAGCTGCGCCTTGTGCTTCCAACGCGAGCTGCGGCGTGCTCCCAACACGAGCTTGTGGCGTGCTCCCAATGCGAGCTGCTTCTTGGGCGCCCATCTGCCTTGTGCTCCCAACGCGAGCTGTGGCGTGCTTCCAACCCGAGCTGTGGCGTGCTCCCAATGCGAGCTGCTCGTTGGGCGCCCATCCGCCTTGTGCTTCCAACCCGAGCTGAAAACGTTTAAGCCGTGACCGATCCGCGTTCTTGTCTTCCGTTGGCTTGTCTTTTTTCCGGGCGCTCACTTGGTGGGCGCGCTTGCGGTGGGCGTGCTCCCAATGCGAGCTGCTCCTTGGGCGCCCACCTGCCTTTTGCTTCCAACCCGAGCTGAAAACGTTAAGCCGTGACCGATCCGCGTTCTTGTCTTCCGTTGGCTTGTCTTTTTGCCGGGCGCTCACTTGGTGGGCGCGCTTGCAGTGGCGTGCTCCCAATGCGAGCTGCTCCTTGGGCGCCCATCTGCCTTGTGCTCCAACCCGAGCTGAAAACGTTAAGCCGTGACCGATCCTCGTCCTTGTCTTCCGCTGGCTTGTCTTTTTGCCGGGCGCTCACTTGGTGGGGCGCGCTTGCGGTGGCGTGCTCCCAATGCGAGCTGCTCCTTGGGCGCCCATCTGCCTTGTGCTTCCAACCCGAGCTGTGACGTGCTCCCAATGCGAGCTGCTCCTTCGGCGCCCCTCTGCCTTGTGCTTCCAAACCGAGCTGTGGCGTGCTCCCAATGCGAGCTGCTTCTTGGGCGCCCATCTCCCTTGTGCTTCCAACCCGAGCGTGTGGCGTGCTTCCAACCCGAGCCGTGGCGTGCTCCCAATGCGAGCTGCGCCTTGGGCGCCCATCTGCCTTGTGCTTCAACCCGAGCTGTGGCGTGCTTCCAACCCGAGCTGTGGCGTGCTCCCAATGCGAGCTGCTCCTTGGGCGCGCCCGTCTGCCTCGTGCTTCCAACCCGAGCTGAAAAACGTTAAACCGAGGACCGATCCTCGTTCTTGTCGTCCGCTGGCTTGTCTTTTTGCCGGGCGCTCACTTGGTGGGTGCGTTTCGTGCGAAGGGTGGTGCGGTGACGCGCTGCTTGTCGGGTCTACCTGAAAATTGGCCTCGGGTCATTCGTAGGGTGGTCGGCTTGCGGTGTGTTGCCGTGTCCGCTTGGTAGCGCATGAGCAGTATTGACGGCAACGCTCATCTTGGGAAGGCACGGTGCAACACCGCAAGTGGTGCTTCTGTGGCTCCCAACGAGGGCTTGCTTCTTCGGTTGTTGGGTCCAAGATTTTTCGGTTAAGTTACTTCGATGATGCCTATCACGCATTTCTCTTTCGGTGGAAGTGTCCTTTCGTGTGAAGGGTGGTGCGGTGAATGTGCTGCTTGTCGGGTCTGCTTGAAAATTGGCCTCGGGCCATTCGTTAGGGCGGTCGACTTGCGGTGTGTTGCCGTGTCCGCTTGGTAGCGCATGAGCAGTATTGATGGCAACGCTCATCTTGGGAAGGCACGGTGCCAACACCGCAAGTGGTGCTTCTGTGGCTTGCTGTGGCTCCCAACGAGGGCTTGCTTCGTCGGTTGTTGGGTCCAGATTTTCGGTTAAGTTACTTCGATGATGCCTATCACGCATTTCTCTTTCGGTGGAAGTGTCGTTTCGTGTGAAGGGTGGTGCGGTGAATGTGCTGTCTGCCGGGTCTGCTCGAAAAATGGCCTCGGGTCATTCGTAGGGCGGTCGGCTTGCAGTGTGTTGCCGTATCCGCTTGGTAGCGCTATGAGCAGTATTGATGGCAACGCTCATCTTGGAAGGCACTGGCAACGAAGCCACACCAACACCGCAAGTGGGTGCTCTGGTGGCTTGCTGTGGCTCCCAACGAGGGCTTGCGCCTTTGGTCTTCTTTCGGTTGCTGGGTCCAAGCTTTTCGGTTAAGTGCCTTCGATGATGCCTAATCACGCACTTCTCTGCCGGTGGGAAGTGTCATTTCGTGTGAAGGGTGGTGCGGCGAATGCTTTGTCTGCCGGGTCTGCCTGAAAATTGGCCTTGGGTCATTCGTAGGGCGGTCGGCTTGCAGTGTGTTGCC
>BSBM01003614.1:0-7500 GCA_027924585.1 Larix kaempferi | reverse complement strand
ACCGGACGCCAGCGGAAGAACGAACTCGGGTTCGCAGCCAAGAAACGAGCTCGGGTTCGCATCCCAGAAATGAGCTCGGGTTGGAAGCCAAGAAAGGAGCTCGGGTTGGGAGCCACGGCAGAGAGCTCGGGTCGGGAGCCAAGGGACGACGCCCAACAAAATGGACCGAAACGCGCGGATTGCGGGGGACTTGGACCAAGACCCTTTCAAATGGCACGTCGGCGGGAGGCTGACGTGGGCGCCAAGCAAGGGTGCGCCCAGGGTGGGGCCGCACCCTCCCACACGGCACCATGTATATAGGCTTAAGGCCAAAACGAAGGAGGGGGCGTTCAAGCAAGGAATTTCGGACAAGGCAAGGAGACGCAGAGCTAGGGAGGCAGTCCAAGCTCTGTTCTCGCGCACGGTCCGTTCCAGCAGAATCCGGCTGCAGCAGGGTTGCGGAAGAGGCAGAACTTGGCAGGTTTTGCACCCGTTCCGGTTGCACAGTGAGACAGTTCGGCAGCATACGCGGGTTGCAGAAGTCGACGGTCCCATGGAGTTGGGACGCCCGAGCAGGGGGCAGCTCTGTCATTCTGTAATTTCTATATCTGTTGTAAGGCGTGTTGCTGGTTTGGCTCACGCCGGAGATCTGCCGAGTTTTAGGGCAACTCCGCTTGCCGTAAACAATTGATTATACAAACGATAAACGGGCTGGCCGGTTTGGCAACCCCAACTTATTCCCGCGTCGTGTTTTACTTGCGTATTGCACTCGCTGATAATTGGCTAAGTGTTGATGCTGTCTGTCGTAAACGTGCTTATGAGTTAAACGAGTAAACTGTCAAGCCGAAAAGCTTCCGCGGGTTTAGGCGTAGTCTGCCGGTGCAACGTTTGAGCTGGTCTCACCCTCAAGACGTTCCCGGGAAGTGCCGCACACCACAGTTAGTCGCTTGAGACAAGCCAGAAATTGTGGCTGTGACACATAGCCCATGCGGCACTTCCTGGGGCGAAACCAGCCCGGCAGGCCACACCCAACCCGCGGATTGCCCACGCCTCATCTCTTTAACAGTTCCTTGCTTAGCCTTTTTTTCTTGATGTGCACTTCCTACAGTAAACGCATGCCAAACACAAGAGCAAGAGATAAATGCATAGGAGGGTGGCACTCCAAACTCGGACGTGCCTAACACCCCTTTTGCAATATTCATGGTTCAAAGAGACTTTACATATAACATCGGAGGGCTGCCACATCCCGGCACCTCATCCGTGAGCCTGCCACACTGGGCAGCTCAAGATACAACATCAACTGATGGGCAATCGGCCAGTGTCCAGGCTCTACCGCAGTAGCATCCACGGTCTGCATCCGCACTCTGTCTCTGTTGCACTCCGTCGCAAGCCTCCCGGCTTCCTATCGTCCGTCCCAGTCTGGGAAACCACTTCGGCATGCTGCCGTCCGTCTGCAGCCTTGCCTGCAACGATACCGCTGTCCTTCCGCAGCATCTGCCAACCAACTGGGCGCACTCTCTCTCGTCTAACCATGCCCAAGAGAGCCCCCACAAGACCGATGTCCGTCTGCAGTCCTGTCCGCACCGCACCGCTGTCTTCCGCAGACTAGGCTGACTGCCACACGTCTAAGTCCCGGCAGAAACTTAGACTTCGCACAGGCACCTCCCATGAGGCCAGCCGCAGGCAAAGCACCTCCACGTACTGTGGCATTCCTCCTGCGCTGCGGATCCTTACCTCGTTGCAGAGGGAACTTCTGGAACCGTGCACGAGCTGCTTTCTCCGGAAAGTGTGCCCTCCTCTGGAGCTTTCGGAGGACGGGCACGCCCTGCGTGTGCCTCAGGCCCCAACCTCGGTTGAATTGAACCGCTTGGATCGATCGAACCGGCACCGTTGTCCGCTTCACCTCTCCGTGCTCTTGGACCTTTAAATATCCACTGAGGAATTCCCGGGTTTCAAGGCCACGTATATCGGAAGTGCCCAACTCTAATAAGATCCATTGTAGCCGAAAAGAGAGTAAGGAGACCCATATCCGGACATCTAAGGGAGCTCGAACACCAATGAGAAATTTTGAAGACAAGATGGGTGTCAATGCATGCATACCCAACACAGGTAGTACTACGAGAACATCTTTGAAGGAACCTTGAACAAAATTAAGACAGGCGCCTTTTCCGCGGGCCAACCTGCTTCCTTTATTCTTGGTTGCTCCCCATCACTTGACTCATCCGCTCCCAGGTCGAGCTCCTCCTCGGGCGCACATGCGGCGGGCTCCCAAGGCGAGCTCAAAACGTTAAGCCGTGACCGATTCTTGTTCTTGTCTTCCACTTCCTTGTCTTGTTGCCGGGCGCTCACTTGGTGGGCGCGCTTGCGCTTGCCGGCGGACTCGTTTCTTTGGGCGCACGTGTGCGGGGCTCCCAAGGCGAGCTCAAAATGTTGCTGAGACGCGACCGGTTCTTGTTCTTATCTTCCGCCGCCTTCTCTTTTTGCCGGCGGACTCGTTTCTTTGGGCGCACCTCCGCCGGTCTTCCAAGTCGAGCTCCTCCTTGGGTGCAAATGTGCCGGCCTCCCAAGGCGAGCTCAAAACGTTGCTAGGACGTGACCGATTCGTGTTCTTCTCTTCCGTTGCCTTGTCTTTTTGCCGGGCGCTCACTTGGGTGGGCGTGCTTCCGTTTGCCGGCGGACTCGTTCCTTCGGGCGCACATGCGTCGGGCTCCCAAGGCGAGCTCAAAACGTTAAGACGTGACCGATGCCTGTCCTTGTCCGCCGTTGCCTTTTCTTTTTGCCGGGCGCGCTTCCCTTTTCTGGAGATGGAGTTGTTTCTTAGGGCGCACATGTGCCTGGCTCCCAAGGCGATCTCAAAACGTTGAGCCGTGACCGATTCTTGTTCTTGTCCGTCGTTGGCTTGTCTTTTTGCCGGGCGCTCACTTGGGTGGGCGCGATTCCGTTTGCCGGCGGACTCGTTTCTTTGGGCGCACATGGGCCGGGCTCCCAAGGCGAGCTCAAAACGTTAAGCCGTGACCTGTCCTTGTTCTTGTCCGCCGTTGGCCTGTCTTTTTGCCGGGCGCTCACTTGGGTGGGCGCTCTTCCGTTCGCCGCCGGACTCGTTTCCTTGGGCTCACGCGTGCCGGGCTCCTAAGGCGAGCTCAAAACGTTAAGCCGTGACCGATTCTTGTTCTTGTCCGCCGTTGCCCCGTGTCTTTGCCGGGCGATCACTTGGGTGGGCGCGCATCCGTTTGCCGGCGGACTCGTTTCTTTGGGCGCACATGTGAAGGGCTCCCAGGGCGAGCTCAAAACGTTACGCCGTGACCAATTCTTGTTCCTGTCCGCCGTTGCCTTGTCTTTTTGCCGGGCGCTCGCTTGGGTGGGCGCGCTTCCGTTTGCCGGGGGACTCGTTTCTTTGGGCGCACAGGCGACGGGCTCGCAAGGCGAGCTCAAAACGTTAAGCCCCGACCAATTCTTGTTCTTGTCCACCGTTGCCTTGTCTTGTTGCCGTGCGCTCACTTGGGTGGGCGCGCTTCCGTTTGCCGGAGACGGAGTCGTTTCTTTGGCCGCACATGTGCCGGGCTCCCAAGGCGGGCTCAAAACGTTAAGCCGTGACCAATCCTTGTTCTTGTCCGCCGTTGCCTTGTCTTTTTGCCGGGCGCTCGCTTGGGTGGGCGCGCTTCCGTGTCCCGGCGGACTCGTTTCTTTGGGCGCACATGTGAAGGGCTCCCAGGGCGAGCTCAAAACGTTAAGCCGTGACCAATTCTTGTTCTTGTCCGCCGTTTCCTTGTCTCTTTGCCGGGCGCTCACTTGGGTGGGCGCGCTTCCGTTTGCCGGGGGACTCGTTTCTTTGGGCGCGCAGGTGGTGACGGGCTCCCAAGGCGAGCTCAAAACGTTAAGCCGTGACCAATTCTTGTTCTTGTCCGCCGTTGCCTTGTCTTGTTGCCGTGCGCTGACTTGGGTGGGCGCGCTTCCGTCTGCCGGAGATGGAGTCGTTCCTTTGGGCGCACATGTGCCGGGCTCCCAAGGCGGCCTCAAAACATTAAGCCGCGAGCAATTCTTGTTCTTGTCCGCCGTTGCCTTGTGTATTTTTGCCGGGCGCTCGCTTGGGTGGGAGCGCTTCCGTTTGCCGGCGGACTCGTTTCATTGGGCTCACATGTGCCGGGCTCCCAAGGAGAGCTCAAAATGTTAAGCCGTGGCCGATTCTTGTTCTTGTCCGTCGTTGGCCTGTGCTTTTGCCGGGCGCGCACTTGGGTGGGCACGCTTCCGTTTGCCGGCGGACTCGTTTCCTTGGGCTCACGTGTGCCGGGCTCCCGAGGCGAGCTCAAAACGTTAGGCCGTGACCAATTCTTGTTCTTGTCCGCCGTTGCCTTGTCTTGTTTCCGTGCGCTCGCTTGGGTGGGCACGCTTCCGTTTGCCGGCGGAGTCGTTTCTTTGGGCTCACGTGTGCCGGGCTCCCAAGGCGAGCTCAAAACGTTAAGCCGTGACCAATTCTTGTTCTTGTCCGCCGTTGCCTTAGCTTTTTCCCGGGCGCTCACTTGGGTGGGCGCGCTTCCGTTTGCCGGCGGACTCGTTTCTTCGGGCGGCACATGTGCCGGGCTCCCAAGGCGAGCCCAAAACGTTAAGCCGTGACCAATTCTTGTTCTTGTGCGCCGTTGCCTTGTCCTTTTGCCGGGCGCTCACTTGGGTGGGCGCGCTTCCGTTTGCCGGCGGACTCGTTTCTTCCTTGGGCGCACACGTGCCGGGCTCCCAAGGCGAGCTCAAAACGTTAAGCCGTGACCAATGCTTGTCCTTGTCTGCCGTTGCCTTGTCTTTTTTTCCGGGCGCTCACTCGGGTGGGCGCGCTTCCGCTTGCCGCCGGACTCGTTTCTTTGGGCGCACATGTGCCGGGCTCCCAAGGCGAGCTCAAAACGTTAAGCCGTGACCAATTCCTGTTCTTGTCCGCCGTTGCCTTGTCTTTTTGCCGGGGCGCTCACTTGGGTGGGCGCGCTTCCGTTTGCCGACGGGCTCGTTTCCTTGGGCGCACATGTGCCGGGCTCGCAAGGCGGGCTCAAAACGTTAAGCCGTGACCAATGCTTGTTCTTGTCCGCCGTTGCCTTGTCTTTTTGCCCGGCGCTCACTTGGGTGGGTGCGCTTCCGTTTGCGGGCGGACTCGTTTCTTTGGGCGCACATGTGCCGGGCTCCCAAGGGGAGCTCAAAACGTTAAGCCGTGACCAATTCTTGTTCTTCTCCGCCGTTGCCTTGTCTTTTTGCCGTGCGCTCACTTGGGTGGGCGCGCTTCCGTTTGCGGGCGGAGTCGTTTCTTTGGGCGCACATGTGTCGGGCTCCCAAGGGGAGCTCAAAACGTTAAGCCGTGACCAATTCTTGTTCTTCTCCGCCGTTCCCTTGTCTTTTTGCCGTGCGCCCACTTCGGTGGGTGCACTTCCGTTTGCCGCCGGACTCGTTCCTTCGGGCGCACATGTGCCGGGCTCCCAAGGCGAGCTCAAAACGTTAAGCCGTGACCAATCCTTGTTCTTGTCCGCCGTTGCCTTGTCTTGTTGCCGGGCGCTCACTTGGGTGGGGCCGCTTCCGTTTTCCGGCGGACTCGTTTCCTTGGGCGCACATGTGCCGGGCTCCGAAGGCGAGCTCAAAACGTTAAGCCGTGACCAATGCTTGTCCTTGTCTGCCGTTTCCTTGTCTTTTTGCCGGGCGCTCACTCGGGTGGGCGCGCTTCCGCTTGCCGCCGGACTCGTTTCTTTGGGCGCACATGTGCCGGGCTCCCAAGGCGAGCTCAAAACGTTAGGCCGTGACCAATTCCTGTTCTTGTCCGTCGTTGCCTTGTCTTTTTGCCGGGCGCTCACTTGGGTGGGCGCGCTTCTGTTTGCCGACGGGCTCGTTTCCTTGGGCGCACATGTGCCGGGCTCGCAAGGCGAGCTCAAAATGTTAAGCCGTGACCAATGCTTGTTCTTGACCGCCGTTGCCTTGTCTTTTTGCCCGGCGCTCACTTGGGTGGGTGCGCTTCCGTTTGCGGGCGGACTCGTTTCTTTGGGCGCACATGTGCCGGGCTCCCAAGGGGAGCTCAAAACGTTAAGCCGTGACCAATTCTTGTTCTTCTCCGCCGTTGCCTTGTCTTTTTGCCGTGCGCTCACTTGGGTGGGCGCGCTTCCGTTTGCGGGCGGACTCCTTTCTCTGGGCGCACATGTGTCGGGCTCCCAAGGGAAGCTCAAAACGTTAAGCCGTGACCAATTCTTGTTCTTCTCCGCCGTTCCCTTGTCTTTTTGCCGTTCGCTCACTCGGGTGGGCGCGCTTCCGTTTGCCGGCGGACTCGTTTCTTTTGGCGCACCTGTGCCGGGCTCGCAAGGCGAGCTCAAAACGTTATGCCGTGACCAATCCTCGTTCTTGTCCGCTGTTGCCTTGTCTTTTTGCCGGGGCGCTCACTTGGGTGGGCGCGCTTCCGTTTGCCGGTGGACTCGTTTCTTTGGGCACACAAGTGCCGGCCTCCCAATGCGAGCCGCTTCTTGGGCGCCCATGTGCCGTGCTTCCAACCCGAGCTCAAAACGTTAAGCCGTGACCGATCCTCTTTCTTGTCTTCCCCTGCCTTGTTCTTTTGCCGGGCGCTCCCTTGGTGGGCGCGCTTGCGTTGGCATTCGGACTCGTTTGTTCGGGCGCATTTGTGTCGTGCTCCCAATGCGAGCCGCTCCATGGGTGCCCATGGGCCGTGCTTCCAACCCGAGCTGAAAACGTTAAGCCCTGACCGATCCTCGTTCTTGTCTTCCGCCGCGTTTGTATTTTTGCCGGGCGCTCACTTGGTGGGCGCGCTTGCGTTGGCATTCGGACTCGTTTCTTTGGGCGCACTTGTGCCGTGCTCCCAACGCGAGCCGCTCCTTGGGCGCCCATCTGCCGTGCTCCCAATGCGAGCTGCTCCTTGGGCGCCCATCTGCCTTGTGCTTCCAATGCGAGCTGTGGCATGCTTCCAACGCGAGCTGCGGCGTGCTCCCAATGCGAGCTGCGCCTTGTGCTTCCAACGCGAGCTGCGGCGTGCTCCCAATGCGAGCTGCGCCTTGTGCTTCCAACGCGAGCTGCGGCGTGCTCCCAATGCGAGCTGCGCCTTGTGCTTCCAACGCGAGCTGCGGCGTGCTCCCAACACGAGCTTGTGGCGTGCTCCCAATGCGAGCTGCTTCTTGGGCGCCCATCTGCCTTGTGCTCCCAACGCGAGCTGTGGCGTGCTTCCAACCCGAGCTGTGGCGTGCTCCCAATGCGAGCTGCTCGTTGGGCGCCCATCCGCCTTGTGCTTCCAACCCGAGCTGAAAACGTTAAGCCGTGACCGATCCGCGTTCTTGTCTTCCGTTGGCTTGTCTTTTTTCCGGGCGCTCACTTGGTGGGCGCGCTTGCGGTGGCGTGCTCCCAATGCGAGCTGCTCCTTGGGCGCCCACCTGCCTTTTGCTTCCAACCCGAGCTGAAAACGTTAAGCCGTGACCGATCCGCGTTCTTGTCTTCCGTTTGGCTTGTCTTTTTGCCGGGCGCTCACTTGGTGGGCGCGCTTGCAGTGGCGTGCTCCCAATG
>BSBM01003613.1:0-48503 GCA_027924585.1 Larix kaempferi | reverse complement strand
CTCATCCAAGTTGGTGTGTGGAAAGGCCATTCAGGTCTTTCATGGAGCTTTAATAAATTCTTTTGTTACAGGTTGAAGCTACAGGGCATCTCATGGTCAAATATCTTTCAGCTTGCTTCTACAACCATTCTTCTATTTCTTGGCATACTCATGATCCTTGAGGAATTGCGCACTTGGTGAGCTATTGTACTCTTTGGGGGAGCTTCTCATGCCCCATTTATGTTGTAATAGGATGCATATACTCTGTTCTTCATATTCTGAAATGTATCAGGTCGAAAATACAGTTGGAATGATGTAAATCTGATGTTTAATGAACAAATGGTGCCATTTCCCCACTATCTTGATGTATAACAATGAAATATTGATGAATTTGAATGGAAGATCAATTCTCTGGTGTATTTGTGATTATTGGACTGTTATTAATGAGCTGCACAAGTTTCATGTTCAGTACTTAAGCATTTGGAGTCATCTTGTTCAGTTTTATACCATTTGAAGAAGAATTAATGTCATTTCCCCCAAGGTCGAAACTAGTGAAGTTGTAGCTGTTGGGAGAGAGTTATAACAGACCTCAAAAACTAAATAATGATGCACATGAGACCATAATATTGTCCCTTAGACATCCTTTTCCTCTATTCAAAAATTCGAGTGGGTTTGGAAGCATTTGGAGAGCCATATTCAGCATTTACCCTGGGGGGATTTGAACCCCAAATTGCTAGTAAAAACTCTCATCTTGGCCAGAAGTTTAAAGAAGTTTGCAGAAGTCCTTTGATGGTCCTAACTCACCCCGGAACATCATAATCAATTCCTAACATCAGTCATATACCTTCTCTGAAGATTTGGGGGCATTTGGAGCTAATTGGAGACCTAGAGACCAATACTAGTCAAAGAGAAAACTACTAGTAAGGTTCCCTACATTGGCCAGTAGTGAAAGAGGATTTGAAGAAGTATTTTAAAGGTCCAAAAGCATCTCTGAAACACATATTTATGTTCTAACATCATCCATACACCTTATCAGAATATTTGGGAGGAATTGGAGCAATTTGGAGACCAAGACATCAAAGCTAGTCAAAGCTCGAACTAGTGGAAAAATTGACTAGTCTTGTCCCGAAATTTATTCCCTTGCAAATTTAAGATCATTGATGGGTATATCAGTTGCTTATATGTTTCATATTGGTGTTCATGTGTCCTATAACCCCTCATGACCTTCCTAAGCAAATTCCAAAGCAATTGGAGGTGTTTGGAATAAGTTGTGAAACATATACCTAGAGATGAAAGTTGGTGAATTGGAGCAGTTTGGGAAAATTTAATAAATCTTTAAATTAGGGACATTATAGAAACTCAATTCCGTTTGCTCGATTTGTTTTTTATGTTCCCGATTGAAATTTGTCCAGTCACAAGTCTCCTTGAATGGCTTGAGGAAGCGAGATGAAACTCGCCATAAGTCATTAACCAAGGCTCAGATGGACAAACCATCAGTTTCATTGGAATCCTGACATCGAAGTACCGCAAGGAACACCCCTCTCTAGTGACTTGATGGACCAAACGTTTTCTTTTTTGATATTTTTCGCAACTAAGGTTTTGCTAAGTAACATGCAATAAAAATTTTGCATTATAGGCTAAGATTTTGAAAAGTGTGTCGAGCAAGGTTGTGGGAATCATGGTCATCTCGCCCTAGCCCAAACACACGGCTTGCAGTAGGTAACGAAACTCAATTATGTCCCTAGATTTCTTTTGTATGCCCTCTATTGAAATTTGCCAAGTGTCTCTGAATGGCTTTGAGGAGCGAGTTGAAACTTGCCATAACTCGGTAACTGGGGCTCGGATGGACAAACCGTCAATTCCATTGGAATCGTGACATCGTAGTACCACTTGGTACACACCTCTTGAGTGACTTCATAGACCAAAGACTGTCTATTTTAACGATTTTCTCAACTAGGTCTTTCATAAGTAATATGCAATGCAATTTCTGCATTATAGGCTAAGATTTTGAAAAATGTTGTCAAGTGAGGGTGTGGGCATCGTGGTCATCTTTCCCTAGCCCAAACACACTTGTAAGAGGTAACGAAACTCAACTGTGTTGCTCGATTTCTTTTTTATGACCACGGTTGAAATTTTCCAAGTGTCCCTGAATGGCTTTGGCAAGTGAGACAAAACTCTCCATATCTCGATAACCAGGGATTGGATGGACAAATCGTCAGTTTCATTGGAATCGTGATATCGGATTACAACTAGGAACACCCCTCTCCGGTGAATTCATGGACCAAATGTTTTCTATTTTAACGGTTTTTGCAACTAGGGTTTTGCTAAGTAATATGCAATGCAATTTCTGCATTATAGGATAAGATTTTGAAATTTTTTCCAATTGAGGGCGTGTGCAGTGTGATCATCTCACCCTATCCTAAACACACCTGCAGGAGGAAACAGAACTCAATTATGTTGCTCGGTTCGTTTTTTATGCCCCTGTTGAAATTTTCTAACTGTCCCTAAATGACTTTGGTAAGGGAGTTGAAACTCGCCATAAGTCAAAAACCGGGGCTTGGACGGACAAACCGTCAATTCCGTTAGAATCATGACATCGGAGTACCACTAGGGACACCCCTCTCCAGTGACTTGATGGACTGAACGTTGTTTTTTTTACAGTTTTCACAACTAGGGTTTTGTGAAGTAACATGCAATGCAATTTCTGCATTATAGGCCAAGATTTTGAAAATGTGTCAATCAAGGATGTGGGCATTGCGATCATCTCGCCCTGTCCCAAACACACATACAGGAGGTAACGGAACTCAATTTCGTTGCTCGGTTTGTTTTTCATGCCCCTGGTTGAAATTTGCCAAGTGTCCCTAAATGGCTTCGGAAGCGAGTTGAAACTGGACATAACTCGATAATTGGGGCTCGGATAGACAAACACTCAGTTCCATTGGAACCATGACATCACAGTACCGCTAGGAACACCTCTCTCCAGTGACTTTATGGAACAAACATTGTCTATTTTGATAGTTTTCGCAACTAGGGTTTTGTTAAGTAACATGCAATGCAATTTCTGCATTATAGGCTAAGATTTTGAAAAATGTGTCGAACGAGGGTGTAGGCATCATGGTCATCTCACCCTAGCCCAAACACACCTTTAGGAGATAACAAAACTCAATTTTGTTGCTCGGTTTGTTTTTTATGCCCTCGGTTGAAATTTGCCAAGTGTCCCTGAAGGGATTTGGTAAGCGAGTTGAAACTTGCCATAAGTCGATAATGGGGGCTCGGATGGACAAACCGTCAATTCCAATAAAATCGTAACATCGGATTACTAGGAGCACCCCTCTCCTCTGACTTCATGAACCAAACATTGTATTTTTTATGATTTTCTCAATTAGGGTTTTGTTAAGTAACATGCAATGAAATTTCTGCATTATAGGCTAGGATTTTGAAAAATGTGTCGAGCGAGGATGGGGGAATCATGGTCATCTCTCCCTAGCCCAAACACACTTGCAGGAGGTAACAAAACTCAATTCAATTTCTTGGTTTGTTTTTTATGCCCTCGGTTGAAATTTTCCAAGTGTCCTTGAATGGCTTTCGGAAGCATGTTGAAACTTGCCATAACTCGGCAAGCGAGGCTCAGATGGACAAATTGTCAGTTCCATTGGAATTGTGACATCAGAGTACTGCAAGGGACACCCCTCTCGAGTGACTTCATGGATTGAACGTTGTGAATTTTGACAGTTTCCGCAACTAGGGTTTTGCTTAGTAACATGTAATGCACGTAGGATAAAAGACAACCAAAATGCCTCGCTTTTCCGACGATTTTGGGTCCAAAACGGGTTAAAATTCTTGCTGGAAATTGTTATTTTCGCATTTTTGTATTTTCAGCAATTGGGATTGCCAACTCTAGACTAATTGCCCAATTTTAAAACTACCCAGATCGCTGAAATTCCGATCTGAGCACTCCAAATTGCGATTTTGACAAGAATTGCTCTGCCGGATTCCGGCAAGTCGGGGGCGTTTTGGTTAGCCCTTATACAGCTCCCATGTAATGCAATTTCTACATTATAGACTAAGATTTTGAAAAATGTGACAAGCGAGGGTGTGGGAATCGTGGTCATCTCTCCCTAGCCCACACACACTTGCAAAAGGTAACGAAACTCAATTCCATTGCTCGATTTGTTTTTATGCCCCCGGTTGAAATTTGTCAAGTGTCCCTGAATGGCTTTAGGAAGTGAGATGAAATTAGCCATAAGTAAAGAACCGAGGCTCGCATGGACAAAGCGTCAGTTTCGTTAGAATCGTGACATCGGATTATCGCAAGGACCACCCCTCTCCAATGACTTGATGGACCGAACATTGTCTTTTTTGACGATTTCGCAACTAGGGTTTTGTTAAGTAACATGCAATGCAATTTCTACATTATAGGCTAAGATTTTGAAAAGTGTGTCGAGCGATGGTGTGAACATCATCGTCATCTCACCCTAGCCTAAACACACATGCAGGATGTAACAGAACTCAATTTCGTTGCTCGGGTTGTTTTTTATGCCCTCGGTTGAAATTTTCCAAGTGTCCCTGAATGGATTTGTGAAGCAAGTTGAAACTCGCTATAACTCAGTAACCAGAGCTCAAATTGAAAGGTCGTCAGTTCCATTGGAATCGTGACATCATAGTACCTCTTGGGACACCCCTATTGAGTAACCTCATGAACCAAATGCTTTTATTTTGACAGTTTTCTCAACTAGGTCTAGCGTAACTAACATGCAATGCAATTTCTACACTATAGGCTAAGATTTTGAAAAATGTGCCAACCAAGGGTGTGGGCATTCTAGTCATCTTTCCCTAGCCCAAACACACCTGCAGGAGGTAACGGAACTCAATTTTGTTGCTTAGTTTGTTTTTTATGCCCACGGTTGAAATTTTCCAAGTGTCCTAAATGACTTTGGGAGGCAAGTTGAAACTTCGTAATCAGGGCTCAGATGGACAAACCGTCAGTTTCGTTAGAATCGTGACATTGGATTACCACTAGGGACACCCCTCTCTAACTACTTCATGGAACAAACGTTTTCAATTTTGATGGTTTTCGCAACTAGGATTTTGCTAAGTAACATGCAATGCAATTTCTGCATAATAGGCTAAGATTTTGAAAAAAATACCAAGCAAGAGTGTGGGCATAGTGGTCATCTCACCCTAGCCAAACACACCTGCAGGAGGTAACGAAACTCAATTCCATCGCTCGGTTTGTTTTTTATGTCGCCGGTTGAAATTCGCCAACTATCCATAAATGACTTTGGGAAGCGAGTTGAAACTTGCCATAAGTCGATAACCGGAACTCGGATGGACAAACCGTCAGTTCCATTGGAATCGTGACATCAGATTACCACTGGGGACACCCCTCTCCTGTGACTTTATGGAACAAACATTGACCTTTTTTATGGTTTTTGCAACTAGTGTTTGCTAAGTAACATGCAATGCAATTTCTACATTATAGGCTAAGATTTTGAAAAATGATTCGAGCGAGGGTGTGGGCATCGCATTCATCTTTCCTTAAGCCCAAACACACCTGCAGGATGTAATGGAACTCAATTTCGTTGCTCGGTTTGTTTTTTATGCCCCTGGTTGAGATTTGCCAAGTGTCCTTGAATGGCTTTGGGACGCGAGATGAAACTTGCCATAAGTCGATAATCGGGGTTTGGATGGACAAACCGTCAGTTCCATTGGAATTGTGACATTGGATTATTGGTAGGGACACCTCTCTCCAGTGACTTCATGTACCGAGCATTTTCTTTTTTGATGGTTTTTGCAACTAGGGTGTGGGCATCGTGGTCATCTCACCCTAGCCAAAACACACCTTTAGCAGGTAACAGAACTCAATTCCATTGCTCGGTTTGTTTTTTATGCCCCAGTTGAAATTTGTCTAGCGTCCTTGAATGTCTTTGGGAAGCAAGTTGAAACTCGCCATAACTCTATAACCAAGGCTCGGATGGACAAACCGTCAGTTCCGTTGGAATCATGACATCGAAGTACAATTTGAGATACCCCTCTCAAGTGACTTCATGGACCGAACGTTGTCTATTTTGATAGTAGGGTTTTGCTATGAAACTTGCAATGCAATTTATGCATTAAAGGCTAAGATTTTGAAAAATGTGTCAAAGGAGGGTGTGGGCATTTTGATCATCTCACCCTAGCCCAAGGTCACTTGCAGGAGGTAACGAAACTCAATTCCATTGCTCGGTTTGTTTTTTATGCCCTCGGTTGAAATTTGCTAAGTGTCCCTAAATAGCTTTGGGAAGCGAGTTGAAACTCGTCATAACTCGATAAGCGGGGCTGGGATGGACAAACCGTTAGTTCCCTTGGAATGGTGACATCAGAGTACATCTAGGGACACCCCTGTCCAATGACTTCATGGACCAAGCGTTGACTATTTTGACGATTTTCCCAACTAAGGTTTTGCTCAGTAACATGCAATGCAATTTCTACATTATAGGATAAGATTTTGAGAAATGTACCCAGCGAGGGTGTGGGCATCGTGGTCATCTCTCCCTATCCCACACACACCTACAGGAGGTAACGAAACTCAACTCTGTTGCTCGGTTTGTTTTTTATGCCCCAATTAAAATTTGTCAAATGTCCATGAATGGCTTCGGGAAGCATGATGATCTCGCCATAAGTCGATAATCGGGTCTCGAATGGACAACCCGTCAGTTCCGTTGGAATCGGGACATCGGAGTACTACTTGGGACACCCCTCTCCAGTGACTTGATAGACCGAACATTGTCTTTTTTGACAATTTTCGCAACTAGGGTTTTGCTAATTAACATGCAATGAAATTTCAGCATTATAGGATAAGATTTTGAAAAAGGTGTCGAGCGAGGGTGTGGGCATTATGGTCATCTCTCCCTAGCCCAAACACACCTGCAGTAGGTAATGGAACTCAATTATGTTCCTTGGTTTGTTTCGTATGCCCTCGGTTGAAATTTGCTAAGTGTCTCTAAATGGCTTTGTGAAGCGAGTTGAAACTCGCCATAACTTAGTAACTAGGGCTCGGATGGACAAACAATCAGTTTCGTTGGAATCATGACATCGTAGTACCACTTAGGACACCCTTTGTACATTAAGGCTCAACTAGGTCTTTCATAAGTAATATGTAATGCAATTTATGCATTATAGGCTAAGATTTTGGAAAAGGTGTCAAGCGAGGGTGTGGGTATCGTGGTCATCTTGATCTAGCTCAAACACACCTGCAGAAGGTAACAAAACTCAATTATATTGCTTGGCTTGTTTTTTATGCCCACGGTTGAAATTTGCCAAGTGTCCATGAATGGCTTTGGGAAGCTCTCCATAACTCTGTAACCAGGGATCGGATGGACAAACCATCAGTTTCGTTGGAATCGTGATATCGGATTATAACTAGGGACACCCCTCTCTAGTGAATTCACGAACCGAATGTTTTCTATTTTGACATTTTTCGCAACTAGGGTTTTGTTAAGTACCATGCAATGCAATTTCTGCATTATAGGCTAAGATTTTGAAAAAATTTCCAAGCAAGGGTGTGGGCATCGTGGTCATGTTACCCTATACTAAACACTCCTGCAGGAGGTAACAGAACTCAATTATGTTGCTCGGTTTGTTTTTTATGACCACAGTTGAAACTTGCCATTTGTCCCTGAATGGCTTTGGTAAGTGAGTTTAAATTTGCCATAAGTCAAAAACCGGGGCTTGGACGGACAAACCATCAATTCTGTTGGAATCGTGACATCGGAGTGCCACTAAGGACACCCATTTCCAATGACTTGATGGACTGAACATTGTCTTTTTTTACGGTTTTAGCAACTAGGGTTTTGCAAAGTAACATGCAATGCAATTTCTGCATTATAGGCCAAGATTTTGAAAAATGTGTCGATCAAGGGTGTGGGCACCGCAGTCATCTCGCTCTATCCCAAACACACATACAGGAGGTAACATAACTCAATTTCGTTGCTCGGTTTTTTTTTATGCCCCTTGTTGAAATTTGCCAAGTGTCCCTGAATGGCTTTGGGAAGCGAGTTGAAACTCGCCATAACTCGGTAACCAAGGCTCGGATGGACAAACTATCAGTTCCACTGGAACCGTGACATCGGAGTACTACTAGGGACACCTCTCTCCAGCGACTTCATTGACCGAATGTTGTCTATTTTAAAGATTTTTGCAACTAGGGTTTTGCTAAGTAACATAAAATGCAATTTCTACATTATAGGCTAAGATTTTGAAAAAAATTCCAAGCGAGGGTGTGGGCATCATAGTCATCTCGCCTAAGCCCAAACACACCTGCAAGAGGTAATGAAACTCAATTTTGTTGCTCGGTTTGTTTTTTATGCCCCTGTTGAAATTTGCTAAGTGTCCCTGAATGGCTTTGGGACACGAGATGAAATTCATCATAAGACGATAATTGGGGTTTGGATGGACAAACTGTCAGTTTTGTTGGATCGACACCCCTCTCCAATGACTTCATGTACCGAACGTTGACTTTTTTGACAGTTTTCGCAACTAGGGTTTTCCTAAGTAACATGCAATGCAATTTCTGCGTTAGAGGCTAAGATTTTGAAAAATGTGTCGAGCGAGGGTGTGGGAATCATACCTTGCAGCATGACATATGTTCTTTAGACTGGACATCTCACTTGTATTGGCTTGTGAGGATTATGTATATTGCTTATAAGGGTTTGTGCCCACATAGTATTATTTACCTCCCTAACCTCTCATATAAATAGAGTAGAGAGAGACTTTGATTCTTGTCACTGACGTTTTGTCTTGTGATGAAGATAATATTGAAAACTGTGTACATGAGTGCAAGAGCATTCCTCTACCAATCAAAGATACAAATAATAGCAAACCAACAACCAAACCTCACTAATATACTCAACAAAATTAGAAACAAGGATAATTTAAGGGATTCAAGAAACATGTCACATTGCCAATTCAGTAGCTTTTATAAGAACTTGGTTAGGGTAATGGACAGGACAGCTATGAGTATTTGGTCGTTGGCATTGTGTGTGATTTATCTTGTTCTCGGAGGAAGGTTCCTGTCTTGATTTCCCAACAACAGTCCTCTTATCAACACCAAGAAAGCACATGAATATTCCACAAACCCCAAGCAGAAGAAGTGTAAATGGCTAATTAAGAAGTGTACAAGGCCATACAGTCTAGAATATTGTTGTGGGAGTGTCATTGAAGGCAACTCTTGCTAAGCCGAAGTTACAACAGCCTAATATGGCTCAATTGCCAATGACTCTTCAATGCAAGCATATGGTGGCAAGTGTCTTTAAACTTGCCCTTTTTTCAGTTTATCTGTCTTAAAGAATGTCAATTTAAATAAATGATAGTACTTAATGGATGCCAATTTTTCTTTTGTAAAATGCAACAATGCTCACAATTTTTATCAACATTGCCACACCACAAGTAGAAGAAGTGTAATTCTCAATATTTATGTGCATGAATATACAATCTCAAGCTAGCAGAAATTGGAAGCAGATGCATTGTGCAAGCAACTACAATCCTACGGTCAAAAGATCCAGAACAGAAGAATTATGATCCTGGCACACTCGTCATCTTATAACAAAGAGATCATAAGTTATTGGTTGACATCATGGCAAATATTGCAACATATAACTGGGTGATGTATTGGTTGGCAGGTGTAGTATGATGGTAATCTTCAAAACCTGAGTCTTTCAATACTACAACTGGTCAAGTTTTATCCTCATGCATGGCTTTGACCATTTATGTTATTGTCAGAGAAAATTTAGTGTCTTTGTAAGATCTCATTGTTGTCAACCTGCTAGATGTTGCTTTTCCCTTGTACATTGTTTTTTGTGAACTATGATGTTATTCGTTCTCTTTACTTTTTTTATGATATAAAAGAAATAATAAACGTCTATAAAATTTAAATTATATGCACCTTACACCTTTAATGGTGTCTCTCAAACATACATTCACTGGGAGTCATGAACTACGCTAAGAGTGACCTTCCCTGAACTACATATATTCACAGGCCATGCCGAGAGTCATTTTAACATGCTGTGATGTCAAGTAGGGAAACCAATGTACATGTACAACCATAACAGACACAAAGGAGTGGAAAGAATGGAATGCATTGTGTTAAACTTGGTAAGATACACTACAATAGGCCATCCTAAGATAGGTTGTCAACACATCAACTCCTGGTATATTAATTATTGTCCTACAAGCCTGTTATTGTGGTTTTTCTATCTAACAATAATAACATTACAATTGGTCAGATGATAGTCACATAACACCATTAGTGAGCACGCCATTATTAACATCCATGTGCCACATGCTAGCATTTACAGTAAATGTTGGAGCTCATTATTTGCTCCTCTGACAGAAATGGTGACAGCTAGGGCACAAGGTACTCACTGTTAAATGTCAAAAATGTAGGGTATTTTTGAACTTTTGCTACAAGTGCAAGTGGATGAGGGATGCTCAGATTTGTAACCCAAATATCAGTCCTCAAACTGATGGTATTTGAAAGGATTTATCTCAGTCCTAGGCACACTCAGGAACAGTTCTAAGCAGTAGAGAAACTAACAACATTTGCAAGTAGGAGCAGTCTGCAGGCCATTGTCCAAATTTCTGAGCAAGTAAAGCAGGCAGCCCTCAAATTCCTTGAGAGGGAACCCTGTCTCACACTTTCCAGCATTTCTGATGACATAATTTCTGGAAAGATATGGCAATGGTTGGTAAAGCATCTTGTCATTTATTATTTGAACCATATTCTTGGTGAGAAGAAAATGCTCGATTCTCAACCAATTTATTCTTCCTTGACTAAATATTCCTAGAAGTTTATCTCATACTGTTGTAGAAAATACACCAAGTAATTCTAGAAAATTCAACCAGGCTGTTGATCTTCATGATACCTTCTTGCTGGGAAAAAACTGAATGACAACAAACTCAAACTGCTCTTGCACAGGACCAATTTCAAATCCTTATTCAGCTCAACAACCCACATCTAGATATAATCAATCCATACTCTATGATGCATGGAGCTCCATCTTCCCAAATGGGTATCTACTAGCACAGCCATATAACTCGTGGCTGATGAACACCGATAGGTTACAAGTTAAGTGCCATGAACAAGTTATCTATTACTTGTTCTCTATGCTTAGTTGTAATGACCTGTTGTCTATGCCTCAGCTACCTGTTACTTTCTTTACGTAAATGGGCTGTTTGTCACTACCTGTTATCCATGCATGAGCTACGAGTTATCCATGCATCAGCTACCAATTATTTTGTATATTTCTTTTTTTCTATATAATTGTTTATTTCAAATTTTGGACGACGACCATAAAATCAATCTGGACTGTACACTTACCCCATCCTCCTTTAATCTAGGAAAAGCATAGATGGTAGTCCACCCCAAATTCTAATATATAAACACCTATCAGTACAATTATTTGCGAATGTTTGGGCGAATTGTGTACCAGAATTCATCAATTCCAGGGAGGTTGTGCAACCGCACTTGTGTGAAAGGCACTATGTAAAGGAGCAACGCTTGATTCCTGACAAACAATCGGGTAAGAGCTCTTACTTTTTAAATGTTGTGGATTTTAATTAAATATTTTGTTTCTTAATTGTCATGGAAGAATCTATGACCCCAAAGAGGTTGAAATTCAGTCAAGGCCCGTGTCCACCTGTAAAATGCTTGGGTGTTACACTTTCTGATGCAGGAGCATCATGTAAAAGTTGTAATTTTCCTAAGTTTTCAATAGGTTCTAGCCTCTAGAGGATCCTAGAAAGTCCACGTAGGGGGGTTTGTTTTGCCATATAATGTAACAGATTTGCCATTTTAGCATAAAGTTAGAGAAGTTGAGAACTTATTGAGACATCAGGGATTTGTTATCTAAACTTGGAGGATACTAATCTTCCTTTGTGATTTGAATTAATCACCAGTTTATTATATTCATAAAGCTGTTGAGTAAAGGATAAGGAGAGGAGGTTGGAGAGAGAAATTAAAAAAAATGGCCAAGGCCTTGACGCCAAGAATGAGAAATCAAGCCAGAGAAATGATATGTATTAATCTGTTGATGATTAATTGAATGTATGAGGGATTGACAGGAAACTCCTGTAGGTTAATAGAATTTGCTCTCTGTCATGTATTCTATAGTGATTTTAAATGAACTATATTCTGTTTTTGTGCAAGGGAAAAAGAGCAGCTCTCTTTCAGCGTTGGGGTTTAAATTTCACGTCTTATTTGATAGTATTTAGTATGGATTCTCTGAATTTTTTTTGTGTAAATGATTGAGTGCAAACTTCAGCGATCTACTTAGTTTCCCATTCAGTTCACTGTATGGGAAATAGCATATTAATCTTCAGCAACATTTATGAATTTTTTGCTCTGTTCCAGTGATTGAACATAATTTGTGTGCTATGTTAATGATATTTCCAGCAATCAGGTTAATTAAATTTATGGTGATTTGCAACAGTCAAAAAGGGAATTTATACGTTGTGTTCTAGTAATCAAGTGTAAACTCAGGCGTATAATAGTTGAACACTGTCAATCAATTGATGTGGAACGAAGAACAGCAAACCGAACTTGTGCAAGAAGAGGGAATTGGATTGCATAGAAGTGCGCTCTGCTTCTAATTTACTGCTATGATAAGTTGATCCATTAGAGTGAATCAATCCATCACTTGAGAAGCTGTAATGTGCACACTCAAATCTTTAATGTAATGATTGAGTTGGAATGTATGTGCAGCGTTGGATAGACAATTGAGAACATGATAACATCAGGTGATTGAGAGGATTGTTCTAAATCTGAAGCGAAGATATCTGGTAATGTTTCCAATACTCTGTTTTCCAAACTTCTACAGGATCTGGGATCAAGCTGTTGTCAGACGATGTACTGTTAACTGCCACGCTTGAATTGTGAATTGCTAGGTCATTTTTAGGGTTCATTTAGAAATGCTTTTCTCTTTCGTTCTCTCCCGGGCCCTCTCCCTTGCGTTGGCTCTACGCTCAAGTTTTTCTTGGGGATTTATTAATCCCACAGATCTGGCGGTTATCAATCCGGAATCCCTTGATTGCTCAACATACACATTACTGTGTGTGACAGAGTTAATGCTTTCTCTGCAGCCTTTTTTGCTCAATGTTGGGGCCACTTTCTCCGCATTGCAAAGATATTGTGTACATTGCAAGTTATCAAAATAGAACAAAAGGGCCATTGATCATTTTCGTCTTCCCATTCCAATCCCAAATCGCTGGCGTCGAAGCAGGTATTAATAAGGCCTGAATCGTCGACAACTCCAGTTCCCGAGTCGTGTAGATAGTCGTGAAAATGAAAGAGTTCTGGTAATCCATCGATTGCAGACTGGGACTGATTAAGAAGCCATTCTACTGTTTACTGGGCTGGTCAAAGCCAAGCCTATGATGCAGCTCAAAAAACTTGCTGGCCGTCTCCGGTGATAATCTTATTCTTCGATCTCTTACTCCTTTTGAAGTCAATACTTTACTATGATTGTTATCGGAAGGACATGGAATCCGAGACGCGTCCATTCTGTGCCCTTCTTACTGGAATACAACCAGTCCACCTTAAAATATGAATGTAAAATTATTTTCATTGAAATAGCAAATGCTTTTATGTGAACCCTAGGAATAACATATGCTTTTCTGTGAACCGTAGGAATGTAATCAATCATTCAAAACAAGTACTTATTTTAGCTGAGCCCACACACAGCCGGCCTTTTCAGAATCTCAGAAATAGAAAGGAATTATGTTTTAAGATATTGTTTCATGATCTGTCCCAACTTTCTTTTCCTGCAATCAAAGGAAGACAGACTGAACCTAACAAGGTAACTCTGGGGAACTTGTGTTTACCCCAGCACAGATCAAATCATGTATTGGGTTCAGAAAATCTTCATATCCAGCAGGATCTTACTATTTACAGAGCCTATTCATTCCTTTGAAATCCAAGATTAGAGAAGAGGAAGCCATCATGAGCTCACTTACCTTATTGATCCAAGAAGACGAGCGATTCAGACCCAAAATTATGTGACAGCCATGACTTACATGGAGAAGAGCAAACAACAAATGTAGCTTGCTGCCTGCAAAAAGAGTAAAAGCAGCGAAAAGTATCCACCTACTCTCTGGAGATTAGATTTATAATTGGTCATGTTATCTATGAAGCCTTGGATTCATGCTTAGCGTCACTCCCGAAAAACTAAGCAAATCGATGGCGTCCTGAGAGGATTCGATCCAGAGTCTTCCTGTCCTGAAAGGTACGTACAACCAACAATCCGAGGAGGAAATGGGCGACAATGACTGCAATAATTATTCATATTCAAATACTCTGTTTTTTCCATTTATATGAATGCACTCTTCTACTCAATGATGTCGATGCCTGAAGGTACTGTTGGGGTTTGACTGATAATACAATTTGACAGAGAAGGTAAAATCCCGTGTGCATAGATAAAGGTCATAATCCCTTAGTAGGGCAAATGAAATAGGGTTGCGTTCTAGCCGAGTGACAATTTTTAAGTTGTGTCGAGTTGTTGACGAGACCTGAGAAAGATATTCATTATTAAACCTGAAATCGATGAGATGCAGCTGATCCGACTTGATTGTTGTAAGGGTTGGAGAATTGCAGGCTTGAATTTGACAAGGGGATAGATTGCAGGAGAACAATCTTGTAGTTGTAAAAGTGTTTTGTCATCGCTCACAGGATTCCTGTAATGCTTATTGGTTTCCTGTAAGTTAGATTCATTCTCTTAATTTGCAGGTTGCTATCAATTAATTATTTGAGAATGCAAATGTGCTCCATATTTGGGGTTTTTTTCCACACAGTCCTGTTAGATCTGCTAGCATTTAGTAATGCTATTGTTGATATTTGATAGCATTTGGGGTCGAGTATTGGGTGCATTCTATTGTGGATGTTTTAGCACGGAGATTTAGGTTATTGGAATATTGAAACTAACAAGTTTGGATTGAGCTCAGTCATATATTCAGATTGTAGATGAGACAGGTTTGGATTGAGCTTAGCCTCCCATGCACATCTAAATTTTTAATATTATTTTTATTGTGTTTCCGAGCAATGCATCTGCCATTATTCCTCAAATATTCCTCCCAAATTATGGACTGCGAACTTTGAGTTTGAAATAAAGTTAAGACTAATAATAAAAGATAAATCTAACATCAACCCATTATAACTTTTCCACAATAGATAATGAAAAGAAATTTCCTTGGAGTCTTCTGTAATTCAATTTCAAAAAAAGGTAATTCAATTTCCAAAAAATAATGCTATCTGGAGCGCTACTTTCCTCTACTCAGCAATCTCCCTATCAATAGAGTCCATATCGGCTCCAGCAGGCTTGGTGGAGGGTCAGCCAACTTTGGGAGGTCCCGAAGAAGCCTCTTTCTCCATGGCGCTCATGGTTGACAAGTGAAACCTTGTTCAAAACCCTGTGTGTCTCGAAACATCTTTTAAAAATGCAGTAATGGCATTCAAATGGAGTACTTAATAAAATATGTGAAAAAAAATACAATTCTTGTGTGGTTAGGAGGGATCCGCAAATAAATTGTGAGCAGGAAATACGGTATGGCATGAAAGGGATTTGCAAGAAAATTATGAGCATGAAATACAGAAAAGGAAACATAGGAATGCTTCAAATTAGAGTTTCCGCTTTGTCTTTACATGTGAAGCGATTCCATAATTATTATTTAAAAAAGTCTAAGGTTTTATTTATTTAGTCTAAGCTTTTAAAAAGTCTAAGGTTTAGTGTTATGTGTATTAAGAATCTAGAGATTTAGTTTATTGGGGTTTAATTTTTTTTTTTAATATAAAAAAAATTTACACCTCGAGAAATTGTATCATCTCAATGCTTAATATATTTGGGTTTAAGATGTTTTTATTATGAGTCGACACGGAGTTTTTTAATTGATTTTTTATTTTTGATAAGTTATGAGTCCACATGGAAACGTAACGTGACAAATGTGACAACATCTCCTCATATTGGGTTGGAAGCACCGAGAGTAACAAACATGACAACATCTCCTCGTATTGGGTTGGAAGCACCTCGCTACTCTCAATGCTACAAATCTCAACATTGCAGGTGAAGCAAAAACATATAATTGTATGTTTCTCGTAGCATTGATCCTTTAACTGTTAAAAGGCCAAAGGCTAGAAGAATGGACACTATTTTTGGCAAATGTTTTGCCATAAGAACTACAAAGGGTACCACCTAAGACAAATGTAGGTTTCTCTAAACATTTGGTGCCAGAAGCAAAACGTGTCTGCGGTGTTAGAAAAAACACCATATATACAAGACAAAAAATTCTACTAGATTAAAAGCTAAGCATAGATTTACTTCTCCTTGCAATCTATGTAAGAGGAACCAACATCTCTGATTGGGACCCTAGATAAGTAGATATAATATTTATTTTAAGAAGATGGAGCTTAGCACATACAAATTTTTGGACATATAAAAAAGCAATGATGAACTGAGAGAGGGAGCATGGTTGGCTACTTAGCAATGGTGGTGCTGGCCTAATGAAGGAAGAAACCATTATATTGAGCAACATCGATGTAGGAATCATAGTTTTGCATGTCAGTGCTAACAACAAGCCAACCTCCAAACTATGCAACCTACCTTCATAATTATGCAAGCTGACAATGTGGTTGTGTTAGATGAAAAGCTATCATATGAAGGCTAACACGAGTTAGTTTTCATTCCCTATGCAATGTTGTTAGAAGGAAAGCTAACCTGAGTTAAATTCCCTTCATGGTGCAATGTCTTTGATGACAATGTGGTTGTTTTAGATGGAAAGCTAACATATGAAGGCTAGCACGCATTAGATTTCATTCACCGTGCAATTTTGTTAGAATGAAAGCTAACCCGAGTTGGATTTCCTTCATGGTGGAGTGTATTTGATGGCAATGTGGTTGTGTTAGATGAAAATATATCATATGAAGGCTAACACGTGTTAGATTTCTTTCACCGTGTAATGTTATTAGAAGGAAAGCTAACCTGAGTTATATTTCCTTCATGGTGCAATGTCTTTGATGAAAATGTGGTTGTTTTAGATGGAAAGCTAACATATGAAGGCTAGCACGCATTAGCTTTCATTCACCGTGCAATGTTGTTAGAATGAAAGCTAACCCGAGTTGGATTTCCTTCATGGTGGAATGTATTTGATGGCAATGTGGTTGTGTTAGTTGAAAAGCTATCATATGAAGGCTAACACGTGTTAGTTTTCATTCACTATGCAATGTTGCTAGAATGAAAGCTAACCTGAGTTAGATTATCTTCATGGTGCAATGCCTTTGATGACAATGTGGTTGTTTTAGATGGAAAGCTAACATATGAAGGCTAGCACGCATTAGTTTTCATTCACTATGCAATGTTGTTAGAAGGAAAGCTAACCTGAGTTAAATTCCCTTCATGGTGCAATGTCTTTGATGACAATGTGGTTGTTTTAGATGGAAAGCTAACATTTTCTGTACAGAAGTAAAAAAACTTCTTGATATTCAAAGGATGAATCAAAGAATTTACAGTAAAGCCGAAAATGGCACATTTCAACCTATAAGCCAGTCAATACATGTCTTGTCCTTGACAATTAAGCATTCTACACTAAGCCGATACAATAAATGAAGGCTAGCATGCATTAGCTTTCATTCACTGTGCAATGTTGTTAGGATGAAAGCTAACCCGAGTTGGATTTCCTTCATGGTGGAATGTATTTGATGGAAATGTGGTTGTGTTAGATGAAAAGCTATCATATGAAGGCTAACACGCGTTAGTTTTCATTCACTATGCAATGTTGTTAGAAGGAAATGTAACGTGAGTTAGATTTCCTTCATGGTGCAATGCCTTTGATGACAATGTGGTTGTTTTAGATGGAAAGCTAACATATGAAGGCTAGCACGCATTAGCTTTCATTCACCATGCAATGTTGTTAGAATGAAAGCTAACCCGAGTTGGATTTCCCTCATGGTGGAATGTATTTGATGGCAATGTGGTTGTGTTAGATGAAAAGCTATCATATGAAGGCTAAAACACGTCAGCTTTCTTTCACCGTGTAATGTTATTAGAAGGAAAGCTAACCTGAGTCAAATTTCCTTCATGGTGCGATGTATTTGATGACAACGTGGTCGTGTTAGATGGAAAGTTGACATTGTTAACAATAAAATTAACACCTTTAGTCAAGTGACGGAAGAAGCGCATTTTTACCATGCACCTGCAGCAGGAAGACATGACACAAGTTCATGCAGAGATGAATCCTCTCTAAAAAATGCATTAATTGTGCTTAAATCATTCTAAATGGTGCAAAAAGCCTAAAAACTATGAAAAGTGGGTTTTCAAGCTAAAATAATCTAAATGGATTATCCCACACTCAAAAGAGAAACCTAAGGCACATTTCCCAATGCTATATAAGAAAGGCTTTGGGGCATGGTAAAGACACACAAAGGAAGAGCAAAGGAATGCTAAAGATTCTGAAGGAGGAGAAAAGGCTCAAATTCTTCAAAAGCAAGGGTGAAGGAAGGGAAGCTCATGTCAATGGAGGAAGGATTCATATCTAATGCCATGGTAAGGATGTACTTCTCCATTGTTCTACTATGAATAGATTCAAGTTTCTACCATCTATGAGTTTGAATTTAGCTTATCATGCATGAATTTAATTCTTAATAGTCTTTAGATCTTAACGAGTTTTGATTAATGAATCTAGATCTTTGGAAACTTGTGATAATCTTTTCATAATGCTGACGTAGAGACTCACCATATCTTAGAAAAATAGTCAAACTAGTGTAGACATGTCCCTGCACTAAACACTACTATTAGACATATGAAGGCTAACACGTGGTATCTTTCATTCACCGTGCAATGTTGTTAGAAGGAAAGCTAACCCGAGTTAGATTTCCTTCATGGTGCAATGCATTTGATGACAATGTGGTTGTGTTAGATGGAAAGCTAACATATAAAGGCTAACACGTGTTAGCTTCCATTCATTGTGCAATTTTGTTAGAAGGCTAAGGCTAATTTATACCTACAATGTAAGCCCGAGGTCAAAGAAGTAACAATGATTGTTGAATTTATTGGCAAGATGCTCAAAAATTGAGAATGAGAACAAAAGAATGATTGCATCATGGCTTGCAAATGAACAAGAGATACGAAAGTGGCAATGTTCTTGCAACATTGCCAACATGCTATTCAGAAATATGAAGATTACATCTTATAAGCTACATAATCGTTGGGACGAAATTGTTTGAAGCCTTATGAGAATATGGGTTCCTCAAACATTCACAATTATTTATAAAATAATGTAGATATAAATAGGTACCAAATGACAAGGCAGTTGTCAAATCCTCTGTCTATTATATGTATTGAAATGAAACCTTGCTAACGATAAAAGTTTCATTGCATGATCTACACAGATAATGGCAATAAACCAGTATCTTATAAGTTTATGTTTAGAGACCAAAACATAATACGAAAGAGATCAACTATTGTTTAAATCATGCACACATCCTAAAAGAAACTCTTTCCATCTCATCCAAGTTGATTGATCAACCAAAATGACTAATACCGTGCTTCTAGATGGGAACATGTTCACACAACCCATATACAATATGTATATAATATCTTGGACTGCAATAATCCATAATCCAACATATCATAACAGATGACAAAATATGTAATTCCCATATTTTGTTTTAATAATTTGAATATGGTTGTGAAACTCGTCAATGCCATATGTGTACAATATCTCAGAGAGCAAGAAAGAAAAGCACGTCATGAAACCCAAAACTTCAGCCACGGATAAGATAAAATTTACAGCAACTGAGAAGTAGTACACAACTCCCAACATATTGATGAATAGAAACCCATGCACTTCTTTCAAAGGGTTGAACTTGATCATAGTGAACCTAGTGAGCGCGACTGCGAGAGCACTAATCAAATATTGTTCAATGCATAACTCATTATCACCCATTTCTTTCCACCTTCCCACCTCCTATGTTGCTGCTTCTTCATAGCAATCTTCTTTTTCGACCTGCAATTTCCAATGGCCATAAATTAAGAAAAAACTTGCATATCAACCTTACAATATTAAACAATTACAACTTTAACCTTTATATTTAAACTGCCCTGGATTTTAAAATTCTCATGATGCAGGAAAAAACAATTGAAAGTTACATTAATTGGTCAACATATTCGAAACTTAAAATAAATCCATAATATTACGATTCAAAGGAAGCATTCTCGTATAATTAAACTCTGCAAATACATCGACTGCACCTTACCAGTGAATGTGAGGTCGGCCTTTATCTCCCCACAATAAGTCTTGTCTTACCAGTGAATGTGAGGCCCACTTCTATCTCCCCACAATAGGTCTTGTCTAGAAGGATGACGATGTAGGGAATCGAGGGTAGGTTTCCTTCCATGAATAATGCCTCCAATGGAACACTATGCACCACAATCATGAATTATAAGAAATAAAATGAAGCTAAAATAACATTGTAAAAATATGGAAGAATGCAAGCTTTAAGAAAATGGCTGAGATTGCAATGATGGGGACTCGTATGCACCTTTCTTCTCCAACGAAGCCATCCGCGTTTGCAAGTATCGTTGTCCATTGTTTTTAAGGTAAGGTCGGTAACCCACTCGGATATACTGAAAATAAATTGCTCTTTCCATTCTGGATTGCTACCTCCACCTGCAATGCTCAGAGATCTTGATATATATATATATATATATATATATATATATATATATATATATATATATATTTTCAAACAAGATTTTTTAAAATCTCATCTTTCCACCAATATTCCAGGGGACTCGGTCATGATTAAAACCTCACTTTAAAATCTACCTTAAAAGGATGTTTTCACATAGATTAAGATAGCCTAGTAAATTGAATTTTGTTATTGTTTGAAAGGTATTTAAACCCTGAAGACCTATAAACAAATTCAAGAATGTTAAGTCCTCGCACCATGTACTAATGGAAGACCAAGGATACTTTTGGCACGTGCTAGTAGTAGATCAATTATGTTCTCAACAATAAATCTGATACATGTGCACACACTGCTCAAAACACATGAATGTGCACACCCACAGGATGCAATGCTGCTCTTCTATTGCTGAGTTCGGAAGTGGATGATGAGTACGGATATGTTGTTGCTGATCTTTTAAACTGACCTCTTTTGTTGTTGATTTTTGTTCCTATTGTTCTTTTCATTAGAAATCCGGTGGAAGAAAAATTAGGCCTCAAATAAAGGAATGAAGCGTCAACGATTTGCTCAAGCCAGCTAAAGGCCATTCATTGCAGGAATTTAAGATCCCATTTATGGATCATTTTGTATTTGGGATGTCATGTGATATTTTGTTTAATGCATGCATCTTCGAATCCATAGATAGCCATGCCTACTTCTCTTAATTCGTGAGCCCTCTTCAAATCCCTTCGCCTTCTTTGCTCTTTGGGAAAATATAGCACACTGGGATATTGCACGCTGGACTTCACAAAATCATCTTTCAAACCATATAACTCAATAAAATAACATTTTTTTCCTTTTTTTTACAAAAACAGTTATAATTTGAATTAAAAAATTAAAAAAACTAGCTGCAATAGCACAGGACAAAATTACAAAATCAGCCTCAATGACCTAAATTCTATCTTCTAGAGACTAGATCTAAATCGAGATCAAAGTAAGAATAGAGAAACTCAAATCGATTACAGAGTGACATATTGAATGTTCTGCATGTTCCTCATTATCAGAATGTGATTATTGTGATGCAGTAGCGTCCAAAATCCTTTATATGCTTTATCAACAGATTGTTTAGCACTAATTTGTTCTTCATCTCCCCTGAAGACATTATGTGTCCAATGAAAGAGACTCAACATAATCGTCGATGCCTAATCCTTCCCATTCAACTTGTTTAGCGTAAGAACCCCCCCTAAATTTATATGTATAAAAAATGGGTGAATCCACATGATACACATAAAAGTGTGAAGGCTATTTTATCAATAATATAATATGTATATATAATTTTTTGGCGAATCTTTCACAGAATTATAAAATATTGTAAATTTTGGGCAAATCTTTCACAAAATTATAAAAACTTGTAAAAGTTTTGGCGAATATTTCATGGAATTAGAAAATATTGTGAAATCTTGGCGAATCTTACACTAAACTAAAAATCCGAGTGCGCTTATGTTATGACACCACACATGCCAAACATATTCCTCTGTCGTTGTTTTGAACTGAAAAAAAATAATAATTACGAGTGGGACTATGGAGTATGGAATGGATGTTGAAGGGTTGTTCACCTTGATTGGATTCCCCTAGTAGTTCCATTGGAAATACAGGTAAGTTTGGTTTGATGAAGGCTTAGAGACTTGTGGAAAAAATATGGAGAATTAAAACCATTGCCGTGTTGTGGCGTAAAATTGAAATTCAGTCGAGGTTGGTCTTTGGAAGACAACGCTTCACCAATCTCTTGAATTCTTGTTGTTACATGTCTTTTGACAAATTCTTGGTGTTTTGTTCTTTCTTATTTGTGGTTTCCTTAGTTCCTTCCATCCCTGGGTTTATTTCTTTATGTGCCATGTTCGTCAATTGAGACTCTATGCTTAAATAATCTTTTAGGGTTGTGTCTCTAGATTGGTGGCTCACTATTTATCTCTAGCTTTGGGGTGTGATATATTTGGTTCAATCTCTATCTCAATGTTCCATCCCCTTTGTGGGGCAATGTTTTCATTGAGGTGTCTTCAAAGCTCTAGAGGTTTAGAACATGGATTTTTTTTGTGTCATGGGAAATGTCAAAGGGATAATCATGAAATTCAAATGATTTTTCATGGGCATGAGGATTACATTAGTGACAATAGGATTTCAATTTTTGAAATGACAACTACAATTCATATAAACGAGCATCAATACAGCTCCACTCTGCAAAATATATAGAAATAAAATTTTATTGTCTGCTGACATATGCCGGAACTGAAGAAAAAGACATCTAAAAGCTACTCTAACTCTATTGCAAGTAGGAGTGGTGAATAATCAACAAATATAAGAAGGATCTAACGTTGTTCTGAATTATCTGCCCCTTAACATCCACCTTTTTTCTTCTTAACATGTTTGTGACTTTGATATATTTTACTGAGCTTATAAGAACTAGAATCAACATTTCTAGAAGAGAAAAAAGAGATTCATAATTCTGTAATTGGAACTATTTAAACTCAAATGATGTTACATAAGCTCGTAATGTTGCATTGTTGAAACAACATTGATGGGGGGAACCAAAAGCAACCTCAAAATTTTGGCTTTTTCTTATATAATGCAACATATGTCGCTTAACTAACTTGTAAAGTATCGCATTTTCTAGCATTGCAAGTATAGGACAAACATTGAATGCACATCACTCAAGAGATGTTAAGTTAACTTTTAACATCCAACCAACATCACTCAAGTGACATTCTTAATGTACAACTTAATGTCTCTTAAGTGATCTTTGTTCAACATTTGTTTCATCGACTTAAGGTCCTTTAAGGGATGCCAATTCCATTTTTCATTAGAGGATAAAAACTCTATGGAACATCAAAAATTAAATGTTAAAACATGTGGAATATTCAACGCATCTTTATAGATGTTCAATTGGCATCGATCAATTTACTGGTTGACATTTACTTAATGCAAAAAAGCATCGAACTAGCATCAAATTTTCACCCCAAATGTTGTAGTTTTTTATAAGTTTGCATTAAAATGAATTAGGCTTACTCGATTATAATACCAATGCTTGAATATCTAGAATTACCACATGGGACAAGCTTGGATTTTGGAATTAAGGAACAATGTTTATGATCTGTAATAAGACTTTAATAGCTAAATGTCCATGCGAAGTGATAATGATCATTATTTGAGGCATAAATGATTTTATTTGAAAGATGTGTACATTGAAAGTAGAAAAATTCCATAAATAGTGGAGTCCTAAAAGGATATTATGATATTCCACACATTTCCCCCAAACCTTTGGAGGACTAAGTTACGGGTGTGAGTGGCATGTGACTCATCTAGATCTAATATGCATACACCTCTATTTCCTTGTACCTTGTGGGATATGATTGCTAGTATGTCATGATGCACATGTTTTCTATTACAAGGAAATTAATTATTAATGATGGGCTCAAAGCTATAAACATATATTTCACAATACAAACAAGGATCGAGGTAACATTCTAAGAAATGATAAAAGCAAAAAATAGCCAAATATAAATGATTGTGAAATATTTTAAAATTCTATAATTAAAAATAGAATAAAAGTCATCAAACAATATCCTTTTTGAAATAATATTTAAATTACAATTTAAATTTAAAAAAAATCACAAATCACCATAATCAAAATTCTATTCATTTTATAACTATAACAAAGAAAGTTTTGACCATCCTTTAATCCATCCAAAATCTTTTAAAAACTAGAAGTAATATAAAAAAATCAATTAAAACTTTCCTATGATGTAACCTTTTAATTCCTTCATAGTTTTCAAAATTAAGTACCAAAAAACATTTGGTCAAATGCTTAAGAAAAATCCCCTTGGTCTTAATCCTTACATGGTGAGTTCTCTAATCACATGTCATCGTTACAATATAATGTTATGAACTTACCTTGTGATGGTTTAAACATAATTTGATGGTATGAAATCGTCACATTTTATGGCATGATCGAGTGGTTGGAAAGATTTGAGTGCAAAGTCAATCACTCCCCATGGCTCAAACATAATTTGATTGTATGGTCATGTTTGAAAAGACTTGAGTGCAAAGTAAATGTTAAAATCACCAATACAATATATATGAAGTTTATATAATGGCACCATCGTTACCATATAATGACTCTAACTTACTATGTAATGACTCAAACGTAATTTGATTACTCATGTTAAAATTATCAATACATTTTATATAATGGCATTATAGTTATCATATAATGATTGAAATTTACTATATAATGACTCAAACATAATTTGATTGTACGATAGAGTGATTGGAAAAATTCTAGTGAAAAGTTAATTACCTTTTTCTCAAATCACACATGTTAAAATTATTTATACATTTTATTTCAAACAATGTTTTTTGGTTAATGTTCTACTAGCACAATCACTTAACTTATGGTTGGTGGATGATAGGTCACAATTTAAGTGTCACGAACAAGTAAATATGTTATTTGTTCTCCATGAGTACTTGTAATCACCCATTATCACCCGCCTTTTTTTAGTTTAATGGGAACTGCCTAGTATCCATCCATCAAATACTAGTTATTCGTGCATCAACTACCAGCTATTTCAAACGGGCAAGGCATGGCAGGCGGAGTGGGAGGCGCAAATGCAGATGGGCAAGGCAGGGCAGGCGGAGTGGGAGGCTTAAATGCAGATGCAGACGCAGACCTACCTTTTTCCTTTTGAATGAAATATTCAAGGTGGAGATCGAATCCATGGCTTCCATCTTTTATTGTTATTGTATGTACACCCTCTTCCTTTCAAACAATAAAATGCAACTGGATGTATGCGATGGATGTATGCAGAGGCATCCCCCTAGATTTAGATTTAGATTTGTAGATGTTTAGGTTTGTTCATAGATTTACAAAGAAGAGATATTACCTGATAAGTGGTTTTGATTTATGTTGGACACTTTCTTTTTGATAAATTGTTAATATCCATAGATGACCTCCTTCACTGTTTCAATCATATTTTAAGTGAAGTGTTTGACCCTGTAAAAATAATGTTTCCTACGGAAGGAAACGTCAAACTAGTTAGTTATTTTCAAGCTGTGAAGGTTTTTCTTTACCCTGGGAATTTTTTGTTATAAGAAGTCGTCACAGAAGGGAAAGCGTCCTCCAAGATGATTAGAGGACATATCTCTTGTTCGTAAGGCAGATCATTTTTGTGGAAGGATGGTTGACCTGTAATATACATAGCCACTGTGTACATCATAAGAGTCCAGAGGGGACACAAAGCTGGGACATACTGCTAGGCGGACCATGTGTAAACTGAAGAACTGGTGCACTGGAACATCAACAGTGCTGCTGACTGTTGTACCAGGGGTACTGATGAGCTGCTGAATCAGAGTGACAAGGGGTACACTCACAATGGTATACTGAACTGGAACTGATCTGGAACTGAAACTGGGTACTCAAGGAAGCATGTAACTGGATGGCTTCCGAATACAAACGCCAACGCAGCCCGGACATCCACGGGAACATACAACTGGGCGTTCCGAAATGACTCACCAATGTGCTAGAGTCGGGGGAAATCCGGGGTCTTCAACTAAAAACTGATGGGATATAATCCTACGCGATCCTCAACGATGCGATCAAGGTGCTGAAGTCGAGCATGTGAGGAACAACCACTCAGAGAGGCAATGATGACTCCTCTCAAAATGGTCCGTAGGCACTTACCACAGATGGTGATAAGTCCAAGGCGTAGGGACCTCTGGGCCTATCCTCTGGAATAGAGGAGCTGTCGTTGACAGAGGGAGACCTGCAACTATCAAGGCAATGATGTTTCCTTGACAGGAGCGCGAGGTGGAGAACCGAAATGTGATAGTACTGATGGCAGGACTGACAAACTGTGGGGGAACAACTGGGCAAGTAGAGTGGGTGGACTCAAACTTCCTTTGTTCAGAGTATGATAATGGGAATGATCTGGCAGCATATGAAACTAACTGAGGGGAAAGGGATCATAGCTGTAGTGGATCAGGGATAGTGACTGGTCTGAGGGAGACTCAAGCTGATATAAAATGGCAGGAGACTGCAGAATACTCTGAACAAAGGCGACCTGATTGGGGGTGCTGCCGAGATGATCGATCATAGTGCCAGGAGGCACGGGAGGAGACTTCTTCATGGGTTAAGGGACTAGAAGAAGTTTGTGTAAAATGATACTGTCGTGTGGATTTTACGAGCCCAGGACAGTTCATGCTCGTGGTTGCTTTCAATTTTAAGGAGTCTGAAAGCGATAAGAAGACTCTGAAGTGATGGAATGGTACTGTCGTGTGGATTTTACGAGCCCAGGACAGCGCATGCTCGTGGTTGCTTTCAATTTTAGAGAGTCTGAAAGCAAATAAGAAAACTCCAGGGGGTTGCTTTTTCGTAGATTTAGTCTCCAAGGCCCAAAGAAGCATAAAAGGATGCAATGAAGAACTCTTCTAGCCGGTGTGACTAGAGTATTCCTTTTTCGTAATTAGTCTACCAGGTCCGGAAAAGGGTTAAACTTATACCAGATAGACGCCCTTTCAGGTACTTTAACGAGCATGAAAGGAAGCAAGATTGCTCGGCGATCTTTTCATTCTTTTAGGAGTCAGAAAAGAGCTTAACGGAAACTCCCTAAGTGCCTTTTTCGTAAAGGACTTGTCCGGCCCGAAAAAGGGATAAAATTATACCGAACAAAAGGAATGGCCAAGCAAGGAGGAAGTGTTCAATCAAGGACCAGTAATGATGACCAAGAACGAGGCTAGTGGGGAACACTGGTGGGCCTCCTTGCGGGGTAGATGAAATGGTGGCAAAATAACGAAACATTTGCAGTATGACAGGAGTGAATGGCTCATGTAAAAATGTGGAACAATCCGATAGCAGCCGATGTGGCACGCAAACCGAGGCAGCAAGGTGTCGGGACACAATGTTGAAATTGTACCAAGTGAGAGCGAGAAATGGTCTCAAGCATCATCACAAGCTCGGAAAAATGAATCCGGCGATATAAAAAGTGTCAAAAATGGGTAACGGCCGTGTAGCACGCATACCGAGGCGACGAGGGCGTTTTGGAAAAATACCCAAAAAAGCGGGGGGTGAGAGCGAGAAATGATCTCAAGCATCATCACCAGCTCGGAAAAATGAATCCGATGATATAAAACATGCGAAAAACGGAGAACGGCCGATGTGGCACGCAAACCGAGGCGACTAGAGGCGTCTGAAAGAATACCCAAAAGATCGGGGGGTGAGAGCGAGAAATGATCTCAAGCATCGTCACGGGTACGGAAATATGAATCCGGCGGTGCAAATGGTGCGAAAAAATGGAGGGCATAATACTAGGTGTATCATGATGGCCCGCGGGGGCAGAATACTAGGTGTATAAAATCAAGTCAAATCTACAAGTGATATGTGACCTCAAAAATGGTTGAGATCACAAGTGTGAAAAAGTGAGCAGGGTTAATGACTTGCCCCCATGCTATGTGCATGGGGTTTGTGATTATGGATCACATATGTGTGGGTTTGAACAATGGGTTCATCGACGTGCTGAGATAGATGTGATGGGGAAGGTTCAAAATGGTTGATCATGCCCCCTATCCCAGGGTCGAGGGAATCTATTATGCCCCTTGACTCAGAGGTGTCAAGGTCGTGCTCTATAATGGCGGGGTCAAGCCCGGGCATTTCGGTATAGGACCAGGCAAAGACATCACGGAATTCTCGGAAAAGGTTTATGTAGTCCTCAATCTCTTGTTTACTGTAGAATGCTCCTAAAGTGATGAGTTCAGGGGCACGTCCTGGGGCAGCGATATCAACTTGGATGATGGGTGAGATGTTGGCCATGTTACCTTCCTCGAAGGCGTCAGGAGCAGGAATAGGGTCCTTGAACCAGTCGACCTTGGTGGGGAGGAAGTCTTTGGACTCAACTATGAATTGGGTAGCTGTGCTAGAGGAGGATTCTTCTGGGATGAAATAGGAACGGTGGTGCATGTCATCCCAGGGGTAATCCGGGGCAGTAAGGGCCTCAAGAACTTCCTTATCAGTACGGAAAGTTTGCGTCGTCAAATCGGTTGACGAGGGGGTAGTGGTTGAGGAGATCATATAAATGGTGTTGACCTCCCCGGATGGGGGTGAGATCGGGGGGTGAATCTCTTCAATAGTAGTTGGTGCCGTCTCAAGATCCGGATTGTTCATCTCATAGAGAGCCGCTCTGTAATCCGGGAGATCAGGACAATGATGTGAATAATGCCCGTAAATACCGCATATGGCGCAGGAGTGGTTGGTACGTAGGGACTTATCTTTAGGCTTGGGAGTGGGATTTAGTTCGACCGTTGGGATGTTAGGGTCATCGTTGAGCATCTGCATGTGCTTCTGCAATGCTGGTAACTGTGGGCATTGGTGGGTCGCATGGCCCAACTCGTCGCACAGCGAGCATTTGGGAGGAGCACGAAATACTGGAGGGTTTTTGACTGTCTTTGGAGGTGGTACAGCAGTGTAAGGTTGTGGACCTCTGCCCCCAGTGGGTTTGGGAGTAGGAGGGGGAGTCGTGGAGGACGAAGGGGTAGAGACACCGGGAGGTGGCTGAGTGGTAGTAGCCATGGGTTGCACCGGTTGGAGGACGACATCTGGTGTCGGCGGGCGAACGGGAGGTGAAAGATACCATACAGGTAATCCCAAGGTTAACCCAGGGAGACTAAGGGTAGCCATGACCGGGGCGCTTACTACTCCCGATGGAGGAACTAGAAAGGGGATCGTATGGATAGGTGTAACACCAATGTGGCTAGGTACCAATGGTGGTTTAGGCAACAAGGGTGGTTGATTGTTAGGTGGTTGGTTGTCGTGGGACAAGGTACATAAGTCAGACACTTCGGGCGTAGATGACGGGGGAGGAATGGATTGAAAAGTGGAGGTCATCGGCACGTCTGAGTAGACTCCAGGCCCCGTAGAGGAAACAAACGAGGTGGGGGCACGAGAAACAGGTTGTTCAACCATGGGGAGGACATTTTTAGGTGCCGCGGGAGCACTGGGATCATAGTAGGTGAGCTGGTCAACTTTAACCACGCGTCCCTCATGGGGGAACATCATGGTGCGAAAGACAGAAGAGGCAACTGCCCGCATGGCGTACATGTAGCTGCAGCCAAGTAAAAGGTTATAATCCAATTGGGCATTGATTACCTCAATGTCAATGAGTACAGTTTTGCCACCTAACTGGACGGGGACATTGGCTAGGAGGCCTTGAGGCTGAGCCGAACGACCGTCGTAGGCGCGTAATGCAGTGGTGGACTGCTGGAGAGGAGGGGATCCCAGCTTCTGCCATACGAATGTAGACATAACGCATGTGGAGGCACCCTCATCGATGATGCACCGATGGATGACAAGATTCCTAACGGAGACAGTAACTTGGAATGCTAAGCTGGAAGGTAGGCGTGGTTCAGACTGGTCTAAATCAAATGCCATCAAATTCGAATCATTTGGGTCAATCCCCCCAATGGCGGAGAGTAAAGTCTTGCGCTGAGAAGGGCAGGTCTTCAAGACTTCTAACGCAGACATGGCTGCCGGAGATTGGGCTAGGTCGTCTACAATGTTGTAGTTTGACGCAGCGCGCGCATTGGGGTTATTGTTGATACGGCGAAGTGGGAAACGAGGGGCTTTTGCAACGCCATCTATGGGAGGTGGAGGTATACGTAACGCCTGATCGGTGGGATGAGCGTTAGTAGGTTTATCCGTGGGAGGGGCTTCAGAGGTGGAGCCATATTGGTTCCGACGGGTCTGGAGGTTGACGTCAGCCGATGACATCATCAGCAGGTGATGGGTACCTGAGTCAAACATGGGTTGATCAGGAGCAGCGTAAGTGATCTGTTGTTGTTGGGGCGCGCTGGCTTGAGGGGGAGCCAACGGCTGAGTGTTTACTACGCCTTGGGTCGGTAAGGGGTTTTGCAGCACCAAAGGGGGTTGTTGAGGTTGGGGGGGGTTGGGCGGTGCTTGGGGAGCCGCATGCCCTTGGCGATGGGCCTCATCAACCCAGAGTTGCCGAGCTCGCTCCAAGTGTGGGCAAGCATGTGTATAGTGGCCGTATACCCCGCAGATAGAACAGGGATGGTTTGTTCGCAAATTGGGGTTTTTAGCCTGCTTGGGCGGGCGATCAGGGTTTTGATTAGCGGGGGCCGCATTGTTGTTGTCGGGGGGATTAGCCGGTTGACCAGCTTGGTCTGCAGGTTGGTTGTTCCCACGATTACGGCCTTTGCCGCGGTTCTGTTGGCCCTGGTTTCGTTGGTTAGTCTGGTTTTGCTGCGGGTTCTGTTGGGCGTAAACTTGCCCTTGGGCAGCAGGTGGATTTTGAGGTTGCGCAGGTGCTGGAGCAGGCTGCGGTGGATGGTATGCAGGTTGAGCCTGAGCAGGTGCAGCAACTTGAGGGGGTTGCTGATATGGCTGCGGAGTAGGTTGTGGGTTTCCCGCAGGGTCTGCCTGTGGCGGATAATAAGCGGGTTGGGCTTGTGAAGGCGCAGGGGCTGGGGCAGCCTGCTGATGGTAGTAAGGCTGAGGTGCGACTAGGGAAGCATAAGTAGGAGTCGCATAACCGAAGCATTGAGGTGGACATGAGGGTCCATGGGAATGGTGGTGATATGTCATGGGAGCATACGAGTTGGTTGCTCCGGACTGTGAGGTAGCCCGCGACAGGTCGGGGCCAGGGGTAGGTCGTGTAATAGAAAATGGTTGGGGATGCGAAGAGACACGGCCAATGATACCGTCTGCAGCGTGGGATGCCCCCGGCGCATCGTGCTGGGAGGACTCGCCGCGAGGGGCGTCAGGTATAATGGTATAAAGGTAACCCGATTGGGCGTAAATGAGGTCGAACTGTTGGGCCTTAAGGATGGCTTCTTCTTCAGACTGGGGTCTTTCTGAGGCCACATCCTTAGCAATAACAGGGAGAAGAGATTTGAGGAACCAATCTAGGAAGATACGGTCGTCTAGTTTGATCTTGCATAAGCTACGGCGTCGATGCCACTCATGGATGTGGTCCGTGATATGGGTAGCCGTGTTTTGTCTACAAGATAGAAGGATCTCAACGCCCGCGTCATAGCGGACAGGCAACTGGAAGAACTGCAGGAAGGTCGAGGCAAGGGAAGCAAAGGTGGCATGGGTCCCATGAGATTGCTCGATATACCACTTGGCTGCAGAGCCAGTGAAGGTGCGCTGTAAGAGACGGAGGCGAACAGAGTCATCCACGATGGAGTTAGAGGAACACCATAGGTGGAAAGACATAATATGGTTTTGTGGGTCCTCAGCGGCCTTACCCTCGAACTTAGGGATATCAGAGGGGAGCTTGGTAGGCATATGAGGCCACGTAGGGTCGTGTCGAATAGGATCGTTGGTCAATCTGGCCAGGTCAGGTAGGTTGAGGCTAGCCATAAATGGCAAACTGGAAGAAGGATGTAACACAGTAGTGGGTTGGACCAAGTTGGGGCCAGTGCCCCCAAGTGGAGGGACAAGATTTGGGGTGGTGCCCCCAAGTGGGGGAACTGAGGTAGTGGAGGATGGTCCAGCACCACCATGGGTAGTGTGAGCCACTGATGTAGTGGGGATAGGTATTCCCGCTGCGGGAATAGGTACCGTGAGGGGAACGGTAGATGGGGGCCCCATGGAGGGCATACCCAAAACAGGTGTAGTGACTGGTGTAGTGGTGGATGTGCCACCAATGGTCCCTATAACAAACGGAGTGGAAGTCGTGCCAGCCATGGGGCTAGTAGGGGCAGTATAAATAGGGTTCTCAGACTCTTCGTCAGAATCGGAGGTAAAGTAAGGGGCGTCACTATCTGGTGACGGAGTCCTACGTCGTTGACGAGTGGAGTCAAGTGACAAGGCTCTAGACCTGTGGTGAATGGTATCAACAGATGATGATCGGAATCTATGACGAGTGGTGTCAAGAGAACCGTGCTGTGGGGGCTCGCCCCTGAGGCGCCGAGAATGTCTCGGGGACTCAATGGTGACAGATGGTGTCAAATCTCTGTGGGTTGAGGTGAGTAAAAAACAGCTCAAAAACCCTAATGCAACCGAGTGTGCAGAAGGAGAGCTAAAAAGCAAGGCACTCAGGCCAACAACCAACTCAAAACACCCACTGCAGCAGCTGTGCTACAATAGGTGGAGTAACAACAAAGATGGTCAGAATACCAACAAGCAGCAGGTTTCCTAGAAAATGAAAAATGGTGGACTCACTAGACCGAAGGGAGGTAAAGGAGCATGCAAACACCTAACTAAAAGTATTCTGACTCAACTAAATATATCCTCTGCAAGGTGATGAAATCCAAGTCAGACAATATGAGTAGGAAAGCCAAGTGGCTATGATATCCCCCTACCGGGAGGGACACCGGGAGGGACACCGGGTAGTCAATCCTAGAAGAATGGCAACTAAGATACCCCGTTCATGACACGTCCAGAAAGGTGAATCTGCCGTTTAGTTCGTTGACCGCAATACCCCTATACAGGGATATCCCGCGAACCGCGAAAGGTAGCCCTTCGGTTACTGAATGGAGTGCGGTATTCCACTCAAGCCTCCGGAACCAGTCTCCCGACTTCAACCCTCCTAAGGGAGAGGCCCTCTGATAAACTGGTCGTGACCGTGCCAAAAAGTACTAGGGGATTTTGGTTCCCTATTTGGACAACAACTATGTCTCAAGTGTAAGTGACCGAGGGGTGTTATTGGAAGCCTATCCCCCCGACCCTACCTAACTACAATGATTCTTTTGTGTTCCCCAAGTGGGGTTAGAATGTTGGTTTAGTTAGGTACTTTTTAAGGCTCACTTGATTTATGTGACAGAGTGTGTGCTCGTGAGGTGATGAACCCAAAAATAGAAGTGCCACAAGGGGGGCAACTTCCAACTATCAATAAGACTGAAATTGAAAGTTTAACTTGCAAAATGTTCTGAATTAAAAATACTGAAATTTTAAAAGAATTCTGTAAAGGGAACAGAAATTATGTTGCAGAAAGGCTGTAAGGAAGTGAGGCTGCAGGTGGGACAGAGGGCTGTTCAGATGCAGAAAATATTGCAGCAAAAGGGGCTGGGTTCAAAACAGGAAAAATGCAGAAAACAGACCGCGGGTATGTGGCGAATCGGAACAGGCAGACCGCGGGTTTGAGGAAAACAGACGCGGTCAGGTCGCGGCTTTCGGGCCAACAGGCGCAGTCGGGACGCAGGAAACGGGGAAAAAGGCACAGTCGAGTCGCGGCAAAAGGGCTAACAGACGCAGTCGGGACGCACGAAAGAGGCAGAGAGCCGCAGTCGGGACGCGGGAAAATGGCCGACAGGCGCAGTCAGATCGCGGCAAACCGGCTGATTAGCCGCAGTCGGATCGCAGGTAACAGACTTGAATCCGCCGGCAGAGCGTCGGAAACAGTCTGAGAGCCGCGGTCGGGTCGCAGGTAAAGGCCTGAAAGGCGCGGTCGGGACGCGACTGCAGAGGGAAAAGACGCGGTGTGCGGCGGCCGAAAGGGACAGCCGAAAGTGAAAAAATTTTAAAACGGAAACCAGAAATTCACAATCTAGGGGAGTCGCCAAAACTGTAGCTAGGGTTTTACCCCTAGCTTGTGCAAATGAGCACCTACTAAGGAGAATGGACTCCTTAGTAGCAGTTCAGTAAATGTAAATAATTAAGTTAAAATAGAAATGTAAAAACTACTCTAACATATGCATAATACATAAACAACAAATTTAAATAATGGGTTTGTATTGATATTACCTCCAATGTGGAGGTTGATGAAGCTCCTTGCAATGTCCAAAAGAGTTGCTCCAAGCTCCAATGTGATCCTTCTCTTTCTCCAATGGTGGGAATGGGCTAAAAGTGGCTCTCAAGGTGAAAGTAGTTCAATGGTGAACTAGGGTTTCGAGAGAGATTTTGGCAGAGTAAGGGTGCTTGTGATTGTGGATATGGAATAAGGGATCTCCATCACCTATTTATAGTTTTTTTGGTGGTGGAGTGCTGACCCATGGTTTTGGGTAACACATGGTTTTGGGCAGCTGTATAGGGTTTTTTCCTCCTTTTCCTCATTATTTTATATTTTTTATTCCCTTTTTAGGGGATTTTTGCTATTTTTGGAGGAAAAGGGGGTTTTTTAGCCTTTTTTAGGCTATTTTGAGGGTTTTGTGGCCTTTTGGAGGCATTTTAGGCCCTTTGGAGGCTTTTTAATGGGATTTTTTGGGATTTCAATGGAAATATGGTAGGAAAATGGACAAATGAGCCATATAATGTGGTAGATGAGGTAGTGTGCACTTTTTGGGTGTTAACAACTGGGTGGGTGGATTTAACTGTTTGACATTAACATACATCTATCTCCAGCTTGGATCTCACATTTATACACACTTTGATTTCCCCTTGTATAATAGTTATAGTTAATGTGTTGGTTAAAGACTTTGCCATCTTATAATAGTTATAGTTAATGGGTGGGTTTGGATCTATTCATGCCCAAAGTGGATAGATTAACAAGCTATTTTCAGTTAGTTTTAAGGTTTGGATCTGTTTTCAATTAATTCATATGGTTTTAAAGTAATATTTACTTTGCAGCCTTGCTTATTGTAGCAATAAAATGTAGTGGGTTTATATGGATCTATTCTAACAACTTAATTTGTCTTTTTTAGAAAAGATAATGTTGGTTCAAGGATTCAATTCAAGTGGTTTTAAATCAACATTTATGTTACTTGGGTCTACATTTTCCATATTTCATAATGAATGTCTTTGTATGTAATAATTCACATCCTCCCTGTTAGCAGGCTTTTTGTTGTCCAATTTCCATGGCTTCAATCCATGGAAACCTTGAGTTGCAGGACTGTATAGGTGTTGTGTTGTATTTTTTTGGCAATAGGATGCTATAGTCTCCTATTATACTCTTCTTTCTGGAATAAACAGTGGTCTTAATGTTTGGATCTATCAAGGCCCAAGAGGATAAAACCAGCGAGTACATGGATGATCTATTTTAACAATTTAATTTTCATCTTCTATTAATTTGAAAAATAATTTCATATAGTTTTAAATTAACATTTACATTGTTTACATTAATGTAATGGGTTTATGCTTTCCATAGGTTGTGTTGGGAATGTTTTGTTAGCTCATGGAAAGTTGGGAATGGTTGGGAACGCTTGTTGCATCATATTCTCTTCTTTCCTACTAAATAGTTCACAAATTTAAATTTATGGTTGGTTGAGAAGCATAGGTTGATTTGCATTTTTTGTTATTGTTTTATTTTGTTTTTGTTTCTAATAATTTCAAGCATTTTTTTAACTTTCCCAAGTATGATGATGTCGGGATGGTTCTTGTTTAATGGAGCATTGACATTGTGTGAAGTGGATCGACGAAGATGAGATGAGCTCTTGGTTGTGTTATTTGAGATGGTGTGGACAAAAGATGAGTTTTTTTTTTCCTCGGAAAAATTCGTAATTTTATTCAAATGAGAAACAAAATTACATTCTGCACATGTAATAGGATCACTAAGATCCCTACATTGTCACATATTACATTCCATAATAGATTTATCAAAAATCCAGTTAAAAAAAACCAATCAATAAATGGCTGTCTTCCAGCCTGCCTCTTCCAATACAGTCTCAGATTTTGACCTCAACTGCTGTCCATACAAACTACTCAAAAGAATATGGCTGTCCCAGCCTGCATCTTGTCTACGAAAATCTCCAAGTCTGATGGTCGAGACTTACAGCACACCTTCAGAAAATGTTGTTGAAAGTCGTGACCTGTTCTTACAGCACGCCTACAGGTATTGCTGCAGCCTGCGTCCAGTTTGTGTACCTGCCAGTCCATCCCGTGGAAAGACTCCCATATTCAGCGATTATCCATCCTCTATCTCCTTCATTTCGTGGTAGATCAAGGCAGGGCCTCGTTGATCCCATTAAATGGTCTGTGGAAATATCTGTATATGCCTGCCGGAGAATGTATAGTGATCTTCCAGATTCCAAAAGCTAATGCCTGCTGTGTGGCCTCCTTTGAGAGCTGGTCTGCCAGCCCATTCCTCTCCCGGTAAACATGTGTAAAAGTGATGTGGTTAAAAGCCAATTTTATCCGATTCACTTCTTCCAGGATAGGTAGAAGATCCATCACATTACACTGTGTAATCTCCTTGGCCCAGTTGATGACTAGCAAGGAGTCACCAAAAATCTGAAGGGATAAGCATCCTTGTTCCAGGGCAAATAACATCAGTAATTTAAGGGACATCAGTTCTGCATAGTTGTTTGTTCCTCTTCCCAAACCAGTCACCAGATGGAAATAATGTGCCTCTGATTTGTAAAGGACTCCCCCCCCTCCACATACCGATTGCTGGTTTATGGAGGCACCGTCAAAAAAAGCCCACGGCATGGAGTGATCAAACTGTTCAACCCGCACAGGTCGAGGTCTGCTCACTTGTATAGGGGCCTTAAATTGTAGTATGACCGCCACCATTTGAGCCACGACCGTTGCCAATGGGACCCTGCAGTCCTGGAATATCATCTTATTGCGGGCAAGCCATATGCCCCAGGTGTATATGCACGGGAGAGCCCTGATAGAGGAGGAAGATTGAACAGCCCACCACGAATGGAATGCTTCCAGCACACTATTTCCCCACCACCGCACCTTTATAGCCAAGATATTGCTGAGATCAATCCAAACATCCTGTGAAAATCGACAATGAATAAAAAGATGTGCCAAATCCTCTTCTGCATCCCTACAAAGTGGACAAATCCCAGGTCCCTGAAGAAATCGTTTTTGCAGAATGTCCCAAGTGGGGGCCTTATTCTCCAGGATCGCCCAGAAGAGTAATTTTGCTTTACCCGGGCATCTTAATTTCCACAAAAGTTTCCACCACCACGCCAATACCCTATTATGTATTTCCACATTGAGCTGGATATAACCATGTTTAGGTGAATATACTCCGGAGGGATGGTGATCCCAGATAAGGACATCAGCCCTATTGGTCAATCTTATATGTGTAAGACTTAACCTCCGAATATAATCCGCCCAGTCCCCCTGCAGAACATCCGAGAGCCCAAGTTGACGTGCAGAAATCCACCCCTGTTGCCAAAGTGTAGAAGTTCTCGGATCCGCTAGATCAGCCAGATAAAGACAGCCTCTCGTAGCCAAAAAGGAACGCAGTTCCACAGAAAGGACATGTCCACCCCTGCATCCAACCCAAGGGTCCAACCCAATGCGAAGGAGACGCCCATCGCCTATCCGCCACACTAAACCAGAACCTACTAGAGAGAAATGTTGCACCACCGCTTTCCAGACCACAGAGCAGTTTGCCCTCGACTTATTTCTCAGCCTGATCCATTCGAGAAGAGTTAAAGGGGCAATATATTTATGGTATACCACTCTAGTCCAGAGACTCTGTGTATGAATTAAACGCCACGACACTTTGGCCCCCAAGGCTTTGGCAAACATGAAAATATTCTTTAATCCCCACCCTCCTAAAGCCTTTGGAACAGCAATTCTCTCCCATCTGACCCACACCAAATCCCGATGCTCACTCGTGCCCTTCCAAAGAAAGGCAAAACACAGTCGCCTGATCTGCTCCAGAACACCAATGGGTATCCAGGCAAGAGACATCCAATACACCGGAATAGCTTCCAAGACTGATTTTATCAAAACCAGCCTCCCAGCCCGAGACAGCCATTTGTGGCTCCAACCCTGAAGACGCTGTTCTAACTTAGCAATTAACCAGGACCAATCAGTCTTCAAATAAGCATTCGGTTTCAAGTGAAAGCCAAGGTACTTAAATCCCTCATCAATAGCCAAAGTCCTGTATGGTAGTTTGGTGGCCATACTAAGAATCTCCTGCTCTGATAAATTCGAGCAAGTGATAGTAGATTTGTCGATGTTTACTAACATACCCGCTGCAGCTTGCACTAATTGGAGGCCTTCAACCACCTTGTCGATATCCTGTCTCGTGCCATCACAGAAAATCAGGATGTCATCAACAAAAAGGAGGTGTGTAATGAACAGTACCTGGGAGATCGAAATGCCTCTAAACGAACCATCAGCTTTTGCAGTCAGAATGAAACGGCTGAGTCCTTCTGCAACAAGGAGAAACAACAGCGGAGACAGGGGACATCCCTGTCGTAGTCCCCTCCCAGCCTGGAAAAAAGGGCTAGCAGAACCGTTAATCAGAACAGCAAAGTCCACCGTAGTGAGGCAGGCCATAATCCATCGGATAAAATCATAGCAGAAACCCAGATGGGTGAGAAGCATCCGGATATAAAGCCAGCTAACCCGGTCAAACGCTTTGGAGAGATCGATCTTGATAACAACACCCTTCTGCTTCTGCACCTTGAGCGTGTGTAATCCTTCCTGTGCAACTCCAATCGCCTCATGTATTTGGCGTCCTTCCAAGAAGCCGAATTGCTCACAAGATATATGATTAGACAATATATTCTTGAGTCGACGCGCCATAACCTTAGAGATGATCTTATAGATGCAGTTACAGAGTGAAATTGGTCTGAATTCAGCAAAGCTGACAGGCTTGTCTGTCTTCGGGATCAGAGCTAAAAAGGTGGAGTTGAAGGGGCCATGGACAAACCCAGCCTTGCGTGATTCTTCCACCACATGCAGAATCTCCTCCCCGAAGAAATCATAGAATCCCAGGAAGAATTCGATAGGCCAGCCATCTGGTCCCGGGCTGCTATCTTTATTAAAGGATTTCATAACCAACGTGAGCTCCTGCTGCGTCACCTCCTCCATTAATTGTCTGTTTTCCGCCTCCCCTACGAAACTGGGAAAAATCTGAGTCACCCGAAGAACCTCAGCAATGGATATCCCAGTTGGAGCCTTGAATAGATCTCCAAAATGTCGAACTCCCAACTCAGCTAATCCATCAAAGCTGGACACCTGTTCCCCAGTTTCAGAAGAGAGCTCCCAGATAGTGTTGGTGAATTTTCTCCCCTTAGCATAAGCTTGAAAAAAATTTGTATTCTCATCACCGCACTGAAGCCAGACCGCCCTGCTTTTCATCCTCCACAGCTCTTCTCGCTCACATAGTATCACATTCCTGCGTCGCTCCCACTCCAACAACTCACCTTTCTGCACTTCATCCAGTAGTCCCATGCCCAGGCTATTAAGTATCCTAGCAATGTTCAGTTCAGCTGCTTGTAAATTCAATTCATCTTTCACCCTTCTGTCATGAGCCCAATTGCTAGTGGCCTCTTTAATTCTTTTTAGGTTGTGATAGAAGTGAGCTCCAGCAGGCAACTGTGAGTCAAGTGGGCGATGAACCCATAGTTCCTGTACCAGATTAATGAATGTCGCCTCCTTCAGCCAGCTTGGATTGAATTTGAAGGGGCTGGGGGGTTTTTTTCCTGCCACCTCGAATCTCCAGGAAGATTGGGCAATGAGAAAAGATGAGTTGTTAGTGGGATGTTTGATATTGAAATCAAAATCGTCATATTAACTAAAGCAAGATGAGGATGAAGTAGAGTATATATGATTCATTTTCGTGCATGTATAGTTTCCTTTTATTGCAATTTTGTTTAATGTTTTCTTTATAATTGCAGTCACCATGAACACACCATAAATGACCAGATCAATAAAGAAGGTGCATAACGAAAACGATATTATTATGGAAGGGTAAATCAATAGTCTAGCATCGTTCACTACAATTAACCATCGTTGGTCATTGTTAATCGTGGTTATCCACAATCAACCACGTTTAACCAAATCAACCATAGTCAAACATATTCAAGCAACGTTGACCAAAACCAAAGATGGTAAACTGTGGTTGATTGAAGCCAATCATAATCAACCATGGACAGCCAAATTAAACATAATCAAACATGGTTAGGCATAATAGACAATAGTCAAACCTAGTGAACCATGGAATTATAAGTGGTTGATATACGTCGGTCGATGCCAATAGTTAAAAATTTTGAAAATTACATTGTTCCACATATGCCAACCATAATAAATATGTAGTTGTTGGTTATAAATAAGAAATATTGAAATATATGGATTTTTTAAATAAAAATTAACATGTAGCGCTTCTCACTTACAATGTTTTTATTAAACTCTCAAAAGTCGAACATGAATCCATAGCCTTCATACGAAGATCTTATCCATTACCTCCCACACTACCAATCCTCTTCGACAGCATTTTTTTCCTTTTTCGATATGTTTTATGTCCATCTGTCTGGTTTCTCTAAGGATTCTTTCTTTCTTGTTTATTTCATATGGCCTTTCACAAGCATATTCAACGTCGGTGCGAATAGTTGTAGATCTGTCATTGACTTAGCCTAACTCAACCAATGATTGGTATTCAGCGTTGAAGGCAATTATTAGGGGCGATTGTTGGAACTAAAATTGACTGGATTCATACTTCGACACTGAACAATTCCATGTTTCATACAAATGAAGTATCCTAACAAGGAACAGACCCAAATCCCACCATAGCTAACAACCACATGGTTTGAAAATGACCGGAAGAAATCTGATTTGAGCCATGAATACCCCATCTCTTCAACATCAATACATTCAACACTCTTTAAACAACTAAAGTGTGGGAGAGGTACAAGAGGGCGGGGAGGATTTATGGCATTCCCCTTGAACTACTCCAAAGGACTTTTTCATATCCACGCCAATCCATACCATGCAAACACTTTTGTTGTGTTGAGATATTGTAACTTCAAAGAATATTATATTTGTACTTTATTATTCTGGAGATGTTTCATTCCTCCTTGAAGATCTTATTGTATATCCGGAGATGTTTATTTCTCCATCAGATTGTGGCAACTTGGGTTATTAGACTTCCCTAGTGGGGGTCGGCCCTGTATATGTTATGTGGGTCAAAGGGTTATTAGACCACCCTAGAGGGGTCGGCCCAATCAGTTGTAGTGGGGTATTTAACCCATTGGTTAAATACGAGCCTACATGTCTTGTGTAAAAGACAAGTCGGAGTAGTGTATAAATAGAGGAGGTGTATTCCTCATTTGATACACACTCACTCACTTGAGAGTAGCGCACTTGTGGAGGAGAGGTCTGCTATGGTGGAGGAGGAGATCATGTCTTTGGTTTGCATCTTTGTATATTGCTGTTCATCTATATTGAGGAAGCTTTACTGGGTTTTCTACCCCATGAGGGTTTCCCAGGATAAATTTGTGTCTCTTGTGTTTATGCTGTGCTTGTTGTTTCTTCAGTGATCCTATATATGCTATTATTGTGAAATGGAATGTAATGCTGCTATTTTCTGTCTAATCATTATTAAATCTTAACATGGTATCAGAGCTAACCTGAAGGAAAGCAAGGTATGGCACTTACGACACTTGCTTTACTTAAGACAATTTGAAGGTTAGGGTTTTATATAGCAAAAACCAGTCATCGTGGAACTTTCACCATAAATCCATTTTGGCGAAGTTTCAGGATCTGAAACCTTTACAGGTCGTAGATAACATCTCCAGGTATCTTGTATCCAAAGGGCACCCTCAGATTCGTTGTACTTTGTAAGTTATGATCAGTACAAGTTAGGGTTTCTGCCTCTTCCAGATCTCAGTCAAAATCAGGTGACCTAGGAAAAAAGGTCATAACTTGGGCTAAGAAGCTCCAAATGAAATTTTGTAAAAAGTGACAGGTAGTACACAGACTGTACTATCTCAGGAAAGTTTTTCAGAGACCGAAGTTGAACCAGTGACACGGGGCACGCCGTACAAGTTTGCTCTCCTGTTTTATCCCATAAACAGGTCACGTTGCGACACTTGGCATAACTCTCTCTCAGAAAATCCAATTGAGGTCAGACCTATCAAGATGGAAAGATGACAGGTCAGGCTACTGCAGAAAACGTTTTCAGACCCTGTGGAGCGAAAATTTCGGAGTTATAGTAGAAACAATCAGGTACATATTTATGTCAAAACAGAATTATTTTTGGAGCACCTTTATTCATGGCTTCTGGAATTTAGGGTTTCGGAGAAAGTTAGAATTTTTGGAATCGGAATCCACGGCTGAATGCTACTCAGGAAAATCGAAATTTAGAGACCAAGATCGAATTTTTTGGTTGGGTAGAAGACCGGGCTTGATCAAACCCTATCGGGATTTTGATCGGAAAGATGGAAAATTAGGGCTTCAGCAAAAGTTGGAATTTTTGAAGTCTATAACCACGGCTGGAAGCTCCTCAGAAAAATAAGAGTTTAGAACCTTGGATCGAACCTTTTGATTGGACAGAAGGGTGGGCTTCATCAAACCCTAGTTTGGGTTCCTGTCCAGAAGATCCAGAAGTTTCGAAGGAAATTTTGAGGGGTCAAATTTTGGAGATTTCCAAATTGAAGTATGCTAGTTTGATCAGCTCAGCAAGACACATCCTTCCATCCATTCAAAAGTGTGAAAGTCAAAGATTGAATTTTTAGGGTTTCTCTAGCAAACCCTAATCAAGCTCCAGATCAAGTTTCAGGGGGAGTTGAGGCTAAGGCCTTACATAAGAAGACTACAAGAAGTCTCGACAGGTATGACTTAAGGAGGTTCAGGTATGTCTTGAAATCTGATTCTTGATTAAGTTCATAATGTGTTTGTATTCATGTTATTTATTTCTTACAATCTTGATTAATGTTAGAATTGTCTTATCACCCTAGTAACCGTATGAATGCATATGAATGATCGAAGACATTCATTGATTAGGGTTATATGATTGTACTTATGCATTATGGTGTTGTGTGAGGTTGATGTTGTCTACTAACAAGATACATGTACATCACAAAAGACAAATCAAGTTCCATGACCATGGCATCATGAAGACAAAGACTCAACCAGGTATGTATGACTTTGATATATTATGCTTAACTTATGAGACATGCAGGTTCTAGCTCAGGATCTCTAAATCATTGAAGAGATTGTTTAGGTATGTTGTACATAACTAAGAAGGGATACTAATCCAGGTATGTTTTTCTATGTCAAGTTAGAATCTTACCTTGTGTTAGGATCCCATATATGAGTATACTTGGTATGATTGGTTATGCTTATTCATAAAGTTAGTAATCAAGGGTTTATGCATGTTATGTCTCTTATCTTGATGATTTAACAAACCAGAAGAGTACTATGATCAAACAAGAATATGCATGAGTAAAAGAAGACTTCCTTGAAACCCTGAATACTAATGATCATGACTATACATATTCAAAGATTATTTAGAATTATAATGTTTTGATAATGTTTATAATATACTAATGAATGTATGTTTGTGTATGAGATCATGAGGATGACACTAGTGCACACTTGAGCATGCACAATGGTACAGAATGAATAGAAGTTCAAAGACATATAGAAGATCAAGCGGGAGGCAACCACACAAACATAAAAGATAAGTATTTGAGTTGTTATTTGAAATAGTAAATGATATTGTATGTAATAGGTTGTATGCATATTTGTATTCCCATAATATATCATGCTGAGTGTAAACATTCATAGAGCATTGAAACAGTATACTACTAATATGCATATGATTTGTAAGTTGGACAAACATTCCATTATTGCTTGTCTAGAATGAAACCTCTTTGCTGACATGCTGAGAGCTGTGCACACTCTCGATAGTATGTTCTGGTAGAGATGGAAGGCATCTAGATAGCCACTGTATGCATACAGGATATGGAAAAGTGTTGTGCCAAAGTATTGGTCAAAATAATTGCATAACTATGTAAATGATATATGTATGCATAATAGGTTATCATGTCAATATGATTTGATGATTATGAAGTATTACTAATCATGTACTTAATTTTGAATTGTAGGAAAGATCATGATGAATGATGAACACTGAACAAGCGATGGATGTTCAACAAAAGGATTTACAAATCAAACACACTATAGAAGGCTTGTGGCTAGAATATTCTCTTAGAAAGAGGAAGAGAATCATGATGAGATGTTTTGCTCCAAGTGGCTAGATAAGACCATTCTCTTAATGGTGTAATTAAAGAAGAAATGTGAATCAGGTTCTGTATGGATTCCCAGGATCGATAATCAATTGATGAGCTTAATGATCACCATGGGTGATGTGGATCTCAACCTTTGCTACAAGGTTGAATATGGTTTCTATACACAGATGACATAGATGCAAGAAGGAACTCACCACAGAGTTCGAATGATATTGAGGCTCATATCATTAGACCCATCTAACGAGAGATGTCACAGATAGATATGCAGAAGATCATTCAATGCAGAGTGTGAATGATGTTCAGTCAAAAGGGGAGAATTGACAGTTTCTTGATAAGCTTGGGCTTTACCAAAAGTAAAGTTGTTCCTAACCTTTACCTTAAGGTTATGGATGATGAACCTATCATACCATTATTGTATGACTATGATCTCTTTTTGACAAGGAATGAGAAACAGATCATGAAAAGAAAGAAGAAGATGGTTGCATAAATGAAAATGAAAAATCTCAGATTGATGCATTACTTCCTAGGTCTGGAAGTATGGCAAGGCTCAGAAGGAATCTTTCTCAACCAGGGAAAGTATGCTGAGAAATATTAAAAGGACTTGATGTGTTGGAATGGCCACTCTTGAATTTTTTAGCAGATGACTCATCAGAGTTAGTGGATAGAACTCTGTACAGACAAAATATTGAGTCATTGATGTGTCTAACAAATACTAGGTCAGATATATGCTTTGCTGTGAACACCTTGTGTCAGTATCTAGTGGAAACCAGATGTGTTCACTTGTTAGTTGCAAAGCATGTGATGAGGTACCTAAAGGATACGATAGACTTTGATCTATGCTATTTTGGAGATCATGACTTCAGATGGCTACACAGATGTTGATTGAGAAAAAGGTGTATCAGACAGGTAGAACACATCAAGAGTATGTTATTGTATGGGATCAACCATGATCTTGTGGTTTAGCAGGAAGTAGTCTAGTGTGGCTCTCAGCACAAGCGGAATATATGGCTAGTTGCTCTGCTAGTTGTGAAGCAGTATGGCTTCTGGATTGTTTGACTTAGAGATAGACCCAACTGTGATCCTATGTAACAAACAGAGTTGTATCAAGATGGCAGAGAATCCAGTGTTCCATGATATGGCGCAGAAAGGAACTATAAAGTTCAAATTTGTAACAAGTTGCCGATGTACTAACCAAACCTCTACTTCAAGTAAAGTTTGATTATTTTCTGAGACAAGCTTGGTAGGACCCTCCTCGAGAGGGGGAGTGATGTGGTCACTTATGATGAGATTGCCTGCATCGACAGTGAGGTTGATGATGTGGATACCTATATTGGTGATGCCGACAGAGAGGTTGGTGGATGGTCCTTAGACAGGGTCTAAGTTGACGAGGGGATTGCATCATCCTTGAACACATGTTCTAGATTGATCCGTAGACGTATATCTTCGAGAATGAAGTCCTTAGTGGACATGTGGGGATTGGATCATCCCTGGACTTCAGTCCTAAAGAGAGCCGTAGACGTATGTCTCCGAGAATGAAGTCCCTAGTGGACAGGTGGGGATTGTATCATCCCTGGACTTCTGTCCTAAACAGAACCGTAGACAGATGTCTCCGAGAATGTGGTTCCTATTGGACAAGGGGATTGTATCATCCCTGGACACATGTCCTAAAAGAGACACGTAGACATATGTCTCCGAGAAAGTGGTCCCTAGTGGATGTGATAGGACTGCATCGTCCCTGAGCGTTTGGTTCAAAATGTATGTACGTGATAGGATTGCATCGTCCTTGGACTTATGTCCTAAAGTGATAAGGACTAATCATCCTGTAAATAGATTGGGATTGCCTCGTCCCTAGACATGGTGAGATGTCTTAAAGTGATAAGGACTAATCATCCTGTAAATAGATTGGGATTGCCTCGTCCCTAGACATGGTGAGATGTCTTAAAGTGATAAGGACTAATCATCCTGTAAATAGATTGGGATTGCCTCGTCCCTAGACATGGTGAGATGTCTTAAAGTGATAAGGACTAATCATCCTGTAAATAGATTGGGATTTCCTCGTCCCTAGACATGGTGAGATGTCTTAAAGTGATAAGGACTAATCATCCTGTAAATAGATTGGGATTTCCTCGTCCCTAGACATGGTGAGATGTCTTAAAGTGATAAGGACTAATCATCCTGTAAATAGATTGGGATTGCCTCATCCCTAGACATGGTGAGGTGTCTTAAAGTGATAAGGATTGATCATCTTGTAAGTTGATATGGATTGCATCATCCATAGACATGAGAGATGTCTTAAACCGAGAGGGACTGATCATCCCGTAAGCGGATCAGGATTGTATCATCCTTGGACCTATGTCCTAAAGTGAGAGGGATTGATCATCCCGTAATTGGATCTTGTGTGTTGCAGGGTATGCTGCTATTGTGTATACTTATATTGATGAGGATACTTGTATTGATGATATGTATACTTGTATTGATGAGGATACTTGTATTGATGATGTGTATACTTGTATTGATGATGTGTATACTTGTATTGATGAGGATACTTGAATTAATGATATTTATACTTGTATTGATGTTATTGTTGATCGTGATGATCTAGATGACGATGTTGTTGATCGTGATGATCTAGATGACGATGCTGCTGATCGTGATGATCTAGATGACGATTCTGCTGATCGTGATGATCTAGATGACGATGCTGATGATCATGTGATGACGATGCTGATGATCGTGTGATGACGATGCTGATGATCGTGTGATGACGATGTTGATGATCGTGTGATGACGATGCTAATGATCGTGTGATGACGATGCTGATGATCGTGAGATCACGATGCTGATGATCGTGAGGATCCAGATGTTGATGTTGCTGTAGCTGTTCGAGTGCTGCAGAAGATAAAGACTCAGTACTGAAGATGTTGATGTTCCAGTATTGAAGATGTTCCAGTAAATGCTTGAGTTACTGATGATGTTGAGAAAGCTTCCAATGATTTATAGATGTATCATATATGATGTTGATGACTCCTTGCTCGTGCAGATGCTGTTATAATATCCTTCTCGTTAAGGGGGAGTGTTGAGATATTGTAACTTCAAAGAATATTATATTTGTACTTTATTATTCTGGAGATGTTTCATTCCTCCTTGAAGATCTTATTGTATATCTGGAGATGTTTATTCCTTCATCAGATTGTGGCAACTTGGGTTATTAGACTTCCCTAGTGGGGGTCGGCCCTGTATATGTTATGTGGGTCAAAGGGTTATTAGACCACCCTAGAGGGGTCGGCCCAGTCAGTTGCAGTGGGGTATTTAACCCATTGGTTAAATACGAGCCTACATGTCTTGTGTAAAAGACAAGTCGGAGTAGTGTATAAATAGAGGAGGTGTATTCCTCATTTGATACACACTCACTCGAGAGTAGCGCACTTGTGGAGGAGAGGTCTGCTATGGTGGAGGAGGAGATCATGTCTTTGGTTTGCATCTTTGTATATTGCTGGTCATCTATATTGAGGAAGCTTTACTGGGTTTTCTACCCCATGAGGGTTTCCCAGGATAAATTTGTGTCTCTTGTGTTTATGTTGTGCTTGTTGTTTCTTCAGTGATCCTATATATGCTATTATTGTGAAATGGAATGTAATGCTGCTATTTTCTGTCTTAGCATATTAAATCTTAACATGTTGCTCTATGCTTAGGGGACCAATAATAATTTCGAACCACCCCCATTTTTTATTAAGACCTCATTTTCAAATAAACTTCAACATTTCTTAAGATGAAATGGGTAATCATCATTAACACCATTGTTATTATCAATAACATTTTAGAAAAAGTGAAGTATCTATTTAAAACATAATTTTACATTTTTAATAAATTTGTTAAATCGTGATTCTAGATATGAAGACATATTTACAAATTAATTTTGTATTTTATAAATTTTGAAAAGACCAAGAAA
>BSBM01003612.1:0-44608 GCA_027924585.1 Larix kaempferi | reverse complement strand
GTAAAGGAGAGTCTGGAAGTAACTCTTCTATCTAATGTTCCACTTCCCTCTTGGGCGGCTTTCCTTTTGGATCCTATAAAACTTATTGGTATGCCTAACCTTTTCCAACTGGCGCTTCTGTTCTTTCGTACATCCTTCCAAGGAGTCCTTCACACCTACGGAATCGTTGTCTTTCTGGTTTTATCTCAAAAAGAAAAGTACATACTCCTTGCTTGAGCTAAGTCATTTATTAACTTGGTGTGCACTCACGAGATAAATCTTAGAATTCCCCTTATGTGCGTTGATGATAAATTATTTACCATCCTGGATAAAACAGTATTGGTTTCCCCTTCTCATGAAGATGGCATCCCTCATATACATGTGGGGACAACCAAAACAGTTCACTGCAGACATCAAGAGGAACTACATCGACTTCTATTTAATCAATCTAATTTGCACTTATATAAAATAGAAGCTTACATTGTTTGGTCAATTTTCACTCTAGATCCTTATTCACTCAACCCAAAGGGCATGGATAAGGGAGGGTGATCATGCATCTCTAAACCAAGTTTACTTACTAGGTCCTCCGCAATTAGGTTGGCCTGCGAACCAGAACCCGAACAGAGCATCTACCTTGTATTTATTGATCTGAATCCTTATATGGAATAGACTTGTCATTTCCTTTTCCTCTTTGCGATGGATGCTACTCAGATGAAATTCCTTCTGTATTCTTGTGCAGCCAATCTTTTCATACACATATGAGTTGCTTTCCATCTCCTTTACTGCTTCCACTATAAGATTCTTATTATTGGAGGGCTCTTACTTACAGTTCCTGGGATTCAGCTCTGGCTGCAGTTTCAAACATTTGATTTGGTGTGACCATCAATGTGGCAATGGTCGAAGTAGTCATTACAATCCTTTCACACATGTAAAAGGGAAAAAAGGGGCGAGAAAAAGATTTCAATGATACTTCCTTCTCAGCGGACTTATTGGACCACTAGTTGTTACAATGTGACTGGGATATATGGGCCTATTGAGACCGGATAGCAATGACCTCACTTTCAGCTTTGATTATTTCTTCCACGGCTAAACTTTTCTATTCTGGTATCACCCCATATGACTGGCAGCTCTGGGGATGTATTACATGAATTCATGAGATGGATATTACCTTACCACTTCATACTGGTGGGACTACATCACCCACCTCCCCAATAATCACCACACCTGATGAATGGCTCAACCTCGCCTTCCTTAGGTGAGAAGTTCTAGCTAATGATGTATTGGTTCACAGACAGACAACAAGACGGCATTGGTGATTCCTAAACAGAAAGAGGAAGCCATGGGGGTTCATTGACCTTCTCCTATTATTATTGATCTCCTTCCTGTGAACGTCAAACTGTGCAACTGGTGGCATGCCTATAGGGTCTCGGCAACTAGTGAATACAAATAACCTTGCTGGGACCGGGTATTGAGAGAGAACAGTTCACGTCGGAACTGGGCATGGTGGGTTCACCACAACTTGGAACAACACCTCCTGTAGTCATGGGTAGAACGTTGTGAAGGCCTGTTCCTCTCCTTCCTCTCGGCGGTAGAAAGTTTTCCTGGGTGCAAGGGCATACCCAAACTTACAGAAATGCCCTAGTTCAGTTGTAATTAGATCCGGATTCTTCTTCTTTTCTTTTTTGGATGTAGAGAGAAATAGAAACCATTTCTGGACATGGAGGGATTAAAAAACTTATAGCTTATTCGCTTACGCTCAGGGGAGATCAACCGAACTTTAAGTCTGGACAATTGAATAGGTCTTGACCTGTAGTAGAGAGGCCTGGTTTAAGAGGCCCTGGCCATAATGGTAACATGAAGACGTGGTCGAAAGTGGGTCGTAGATATGCGAGATCACATATTTTGATTATTCCCCTTTGTTTATGCCCCATTGGAGCACAATAGGACTATTGAAATTGCGTAGTATGTGGAGAATAAAGCTGTAGCCGCCCACATGCACTATAATTAATAGGGGGGAGAAATAGGTGTTGATTATTACCCTTCCAGCTGACACTTTAAGGCTGCTTTAACTATTATATCTTAATATTAGAATGGAGACTTCAAACTACTAACTACCTACTACATCATATTTTGATTAAGTCCACATGCACACTAAGAACTACTATAACTACTAGCTGTCTATCAATATGAACCCAATCGGAAGTCCCATGAAAACTTATGGCCTGACGCACTTGATAAGCTTAAGAATGCACAGTGCACGGTGTTTTTTCAATGTCTTACGCTCCCGGTTGATACTAAAATAGGTCTTGGTTCTTTTTGGACTCTTAATTCCAAGTATTGCTGAAGCCTGTCACTTTTTGGCATCGTTGCTGGGTAAACGCCTTTTGGTCTTGTTATTTTCCACGTGGCTTTAGGATCCATCCATTGGAGATTCTGGGATTGAAATAAAATATGAAACCCCATTCCCATAGTGCATAATCCTCTTACTTCCCTTCCAAACCATTATGAATGAAAAGAAGTAGAGACAGGTTTGGAATATTTCTTACTAAGACCCCTTGCCCTCCCTTTGGTCAAGCAAGCCTTTCCCCTCCATCATAAAGTTCGAAAGAAAAATGTAAACAAGGAGACTCCGCCTCAGGTGCCCGTACTGTTCTGTTGCAGAGACCTTGTCTGATAACTCATAGGAGGGACCTTAACAACAATAGTTAGGAACGTGATACTTTGTTCACAATGGCAGAGAGAAATGGATATGGAGGCCTAAAGGATCCAGAAGGAGAATACGCCCTTTAAAAGAGACTTATTATGAAGCTAGAATGAAAATCTCAATCCAGTGGTTATCCCACACTTTTTTGGTCTTCCTACATAGGATCCTGATACCTTTTTATCGGAATTTGAAGTCTTGTGCCGGACCTATGAGTACAAAATTAATTCTCATAAACTTAGATTGTTTTCCTCTACCCCGAAGGACGCTGCCTTGAGATGGTTATGAAATGAAAAAGAGGCAACATAAGTACTTGGGATGAAATGAGGGACACTTTCTAAGCTAAAGACATATATTACTGAAAGGCACGGGAAACAAGAGATGAAATCTTCCGAATGACACAAAGTTCAGACTAAACTCTGTAAGAATGTGCACAAAGATTCCAGTGCAGCTATCAACGTTCTACTAATTGTAGACTTGATGATGAGTCACTGAAGCTAGTATTCTAGCTTGCGGGTGGGGAAAGTAAGGGGCACGCAAAGAACAACATGACTATGTGCTGTGAACAATGGCTATGTGCCTGGGACCTGGGGTATGTGCAGTGAGAACTACTTCACACCAAGAGCGAGTTCCTACCTCGTTATATAAGATGCACCATTCGGGAATCATATGCGCAATGGAAGGGTCTTCAGGAAAGGGGAAAAGGGTCTTCAGAGAGGGTGGTAGGGAGGTTGAGCCATTAGAACCAGGGAGAGGGGATAGGTTGTTGAGCCATTCACGCTGGTCTAGGTAGTACCTTCAAGGAGGCGCGTGATATAGTCCCAGTGTTAAGTTGTGATAGCACCCATTCTCCTAACTACTCCTTGAGTACCCCTGATGAGAAGAGATGCCTCGGACCCATATGGGTGGAGAAAGAGGTCGAGTTATAGATATAGATCGAGGGTAGGCTATAGGGCAGAATAGGGTGTTGGGCTGCGGTTCCACCCAGGTCCGGTCAGTGGGAACACGTCATGCATGGTACGGTTGTAAGGGTAATTGGGGCAACACTTCACACTACTTCACTTCCGTTCCCTCTGTCCACTCCTCGTACTGCCCAGCCTTGGCAAAAATAATCCAATCAGTCTCTGTGCACCCACTCGCTGAATCGCTTACTCACCCGCTCAATCGACTACTCCCTTACTTATCACTTCCTTACTAACTTCCTCTGTCGGGTCTGTTTTGATCCGTCCTAAGGTAAGGCAGGGTTTGTAAGTGCTGGTTCGAAAGCCCCTATAAGAGTAAGACCATATATCCCATATTAATATAAGTCTGGTATATGATGGAAAGCCCGAAAAAGCAATTCAATGCCACAGCTGTTCATTAGGCGGGCACACAAAGGCGGACACAATCTCTAGTATCCTCGCTACTGCTCGTCGATAGAGGTCCGGAGGCAGGTTCAATTTATTAGGTAAATATCTAAAAATAGATAAGCAGGCGCTCTCCTTGGCTAACCGAATGGCTCGGCGTAATTACATATAGAAAGTCCTAATGTCCCCACCCGATAAGAAATATGCCAATTTTGTTTCCCCTACTAAGTAAGGGTCGCCCGCCTTATGAATGAATCTTATATTTTCAAAATTGAGAAGATTTAATATATATTGGTATTGATAGCCTTTCGGTATATTTGCAGCAGGTTAGTCTCCACGAAATCCCAAGTGGCTTTATCATATTCACAGGGGAATTCATTCGGTGAGACCTAGGAATTTATCCTAGCATCTCATCAAGGGCCACACAGAGCTCATCAACAATCAGTTATTGATCACATGCCACAACTTGTGACTTAAATAACTTACAAGACACAACATCCTCACTAGTTTGCATGGCCACCCTACGTTCCCTTGTAATGTCCTGTGACTTAAAAATGGATTTTATCATAATTCATGAACTCGCATTCAATTTAAGCTTGCTGGGACAATCTAACTCCGGCTTGAACATCGACAATATGCCCTATCATTAGTGGCCAGGGCTTTTAAAAGGCTTTGGTGGGCCTATCCCTTATTGTGATCTAGCGAAGGCTGCTGGTCGTTATAAATATTTCACATATGAAGGGACTTGTGCATATCCAGTTTCTATATTCCCCAAACAATAGAAAAGAAAATGGGTTTATGGTTAGATAGAGTGGCCTTGTGCTTTACTTAAATAGGGTTGGACCCAGTAAAACAAAGTTCAAAATAGTCCTTCCTCCAATATATGTTAGGATCACAATAAGAACTAGGCTTATATCTCCCTGGGATTCCAGTGATGGGGAAGCAAGCCCTTCCTAGGCTTCCACCATATTTAAATCTCTGCAAATAAGCCAATTAAACTCTGAAAACACCTAAACCATCCGACACCATTAAGTGGGCCTGTTCAAGGTTTACATTGGAGGCCTACATGTTTTTAGTCACCAAGGTTGTGACCGCCAAGATATAAAAGAACCCAGAAGAGTCTCTGAGTAAGGTTGACTCCCCAATCTGTGACACGAATATAAAGATATGGATATGGCAAAAGCACAACCGCCCCTGCCATCTTCATGGTTAGCCATATAAGCAAACAAATAAGTTTAGGTTTTCTTTTTTTAGCTAAAAAAAGATCTTAATTTATGAAATAAAAATGAAAAAAAAAATTATAAATAATAAGGCAAAACAATTGAGAGTATATATATATATATTATTATATATATTCCTTCACACTGATACTGGAGTCTTTAGAGTAAGCCCTCTGGGCTGTCAAGATATTCCTTTAGTCCCATGCCCCTTTGGACTATACTTATATATAATATACTACACCCTACAGCTTATATCTTACGCCTTGGAAACAGCCTGACACTAAGCCTTCCTTAGATGGGAGCTTACTTTGGTTCTTACTTTGGTGCTTAACTTCAGACTTTTGAAAACATACTAATTTACTGATAGGGTGGGGCTTACTTGTAAACCTCATACCTATTACCTAATGAGCCTTCGGCGGGACTTGGTAACACCTCTGTGTAAATCTATCTGACTTGGGAATCTACCTTTATCCAAGAGATATAAACTACACCCACCCATGCCTGGAGAACGAAAGCAGCTTATACTCAGGATTGAGGGAGGTCCCAAGCTAGTGGTCATAGCAGCCAGTGCTTGTGGTGGTTATAGCCATAGTATCATTGGCAGTAAAAAGGAAGTACCCATAACGTTCAATTTAATCTGCAACAGTCATCTTATGAGAGAGGATTCTGATACATCTGCCAATAAAGAGATCGTCTCCCCCCCCTCATTATCACCTAGCTACCAATAACTACCCTTCTCAGCGTACCCATCATTAACTTAATAGCCTTCCCATAAAACCAGCAACAACATTGATTCACCAAACAATTATCCACCATTCTTCTATTAATCTAAATTTTGAAGCATTTTTGGAGATGCCCTAATAAAACTTCAGAGCTTACCTAGGCAATCGCCTAAAGAAGGGTTGTTATTCTACTAAAACTGGGACTTACTATACGCGTGTATCTAAAGAGATCCAAATTAGAAGATTGAATTGAACACATGAAAACAAGTTCAACGTCTCGATGCAACATCTTTTATTAATAATAGAATAATATGGGTTGCATCTGCCCCCGGCCACCTGCATGGAAAAACTATAAGAGGTTACAGGCTTCATCTTCTGCTGATAGGTTGAGGCTCCTTGGATTCCCCTCTCATTCGGATTATACCTTTGCTTATTCCTGTGTATTATTTTAACACCCTGTGAAATTAAGTGTATATTTGTGTAATCAACTGATAAGGTCCTGAGGTCATTGATAAATATATATATAATATAACCTATAACTCTTCGCTCGACCTAAAACTTTTACTCAAAATATACCCTCGACGGAGAAACCATATCACTTTATACTCGACCCTATACCCTATATTGCTACCCGCTACCCAAACACATGGTCTCACTTACGTATATGCAACATGAGGTCCTACAACTACTTTTCACATAAGCTATAAGCACTGCCAGACATAGCCGCCTGAGGGTACATAGCCGATAGCCAGTAATAGAAATAAGGAAAGGGTTATTGCCAATCGATCATAGTTTTTATATAGCCAGAAGGTCAGCAGCCATTCATTGCCAATATAAAAGCACTTTAGTCATAGCTTTAGCCAGTGAGTGCATCTCCGCACAAGGTCATTGGTGATACAATGGTCGGGTTAGATATACCTCAAACAATAGCTAGGTGTACAACAACTTGTATTATATAAGTCCCCCAGTTTCCAACAGACCCAACTAAGAGTAAGCCCCCTTCAATCCATATTTGAAAGATTAAGTTACCCATGTTTCCAACAGAAGACATTTAGCCAAGTTAGTTGCCAACATATGCTAGTGCTTTTCGATATCTTCAAAGGCTCCTGGGCTTGGGCACGTCTCTTGCTAACAGGGCACCCGTTGTGTTAGTCGCGACCCAGACGCTCTTTTCATAACCCATACGCTCCACCCCTATTCTGATTTAGGGCCATCCCGATAAACTACTATAAAGTTGAGGCTATTCGTTCGTCTATAGTCAGTTACTCTTATTCCCTGCCTACCCCATCTGTACCGACTGTATTCCTATTCAAAAAGGCTAAACCAACCAATCATTTCTCTTCCCACCCCCCCCTTTTTTTATAATACTTATATACTTCTATTATTAAAATATCCTTAGTCTGACCTAATCTATTTTTACCTTAAGTATTTATTGGGTGGGGGGAGGGCTCGTCTGTAAGAAAGAATTATATGGCAGGGGGATCCAGGCATCGATCAACAGCCATATTATTTTATGTTATTCATCCGAACCTGAGACCAGCAAATACCGATTGAGTTTCAGCAGATGTTTGTTTTAAATATATGTAAAATCAGACCTCATCCTGGTTGGTTTTTGTGTGAGCCGGCGGTCACCAATTGTGAGAGCTGGTCACCCGGAGTAGCATTTTATTCGATGGAGGAAGGGGGCATAGTAGTTGGAACTGGGGCGCGATACAACGGACGGACAACTTATTAGCATCCTAGGGAGGCAATTTATAAATGGATTCTCTAAACTGATTCGTCTTCTGGAGAACCAAATAAGCAATTTACAGAGCTTCACCCAACAAAGACAGACGCATAACCAGTGCTCACAGTGTTGGTTGGTCCTTCAAGTATTACCAATGGTTGTTCATATAGCCTATCCTGGTTGTTCCATCTATGATCATCTCCCGGTAGGGTGATATAGCCGACTCCCCACACAGACCCGCCCTACCCCATAGCCGAATGAGCATAGTTACAAAGGCTCCATCCAGGGTTTCTGGCTATGATTCCAAAGCTCCTGAGACAAAAAAACTGACACATGAGCGAAGCGATCGAACCCTTTTTCCATCTGCATACGCTATGACACAGCTTGCCATGCACTGTCCTTTAATTTGTCCCGCCAAGCCTTCCGTGCGTGCACCTCGGTATCAATATGCAGCGGGCGGTAACTTCGCTAATGTTGGCTTTAGATTTGACTCGTAAATACTAAATAGGGGGAAGGCAGGCACGGAGTCTTGCAACGTTGCAATTCAATATTGAACCTCGCCGATCCTCGGTGGGAATTGTCCATTCAATGGTATCTTTATTCCAGTCATTCTTTTTAGATATATGATCTTGATAATATATGTAATTATGGTATTTTAGAATTGATCAAATAGGGTACAAATGTGAAAAAGGTGGCCTTTAACATGGAGTACTTCGTTCCTTATGTCTTGAGAGCACTCCGTCGTTTATTATGTTAACCTGTCCTATGGGGTGGAAAGTTGTGTATAAAAGGTAGCGTATGAAGCGAACCCATAAATCTTAAACAAAATGCTTATAACTGCTTAGATAAACCCAAGTTATTGTATCTTCATTCTTAACGTACCTCGCTCCCCTTTTCACTAGCAATTTTGACAGTTCAGGGCTACCTCTTTCCTATCCTTGAAACTGATCGGCGGCCTCACGTTCGTATTCTCTATCTATCATCTTTATAGGCTCACCTTTGCTTTCTGAATTTACCATCCACTTTGAGTTCTTCGTTGCTTGGTACCCAATCTAGAATGGCAACAAGTGCTAATGAAAAATAGTTTAATTTAGAAACTCTATAAAGAGGCGAAAAATTACATATGGATATGCAAACATTAGGGTCCTACAGATGGATACTCCACATAGAGAGCACCTCACATAGCCTTCATGCACATAGCTATATATTTAGAACAATGACTGACTGTTTCAATTCCAGTCCGGGAGCTAAAAAGTATCCAAAGTATCTCAGCTTAGAGTGATTTCCGACAAGCCTCGGTTGAGTTGCGTCAAGCCTAACGTTGATCTAGCCACTATACGTTATCGCCTAACGGATTATCCAGCCCGTAGCAGCCGTGTTTTTAAAGCAAGCAATCCCCTAAAGTTCATTTTAATAAGGTGGCAAAAGAATAGATACGGGTGGAATCAATATCGACGGATATATAGATGGATTCGTCCCTCATCCCCTCTCTCCCTTTGGTCAAGCGTGCTAGCGCACCTAAAAGAGCATAGCTCAGGGTTGGTATTTACTTCAAATTTTTCCTATCACCTACTCCATGAGGATTTGAGATTCCTCATCCTTCACCTATGCCCTATGCCTTCTTCCCTGACGAGTGATTTATTCGATCCATGGCATAGTATTAGGGGTGGGCCCGGACCGGACACTGATGGAGGAATTATTCAATTAATGAATAATATTAGTCCCCATTACACACATTACGCTTTCTGCAACAATAGAGGCCTTGACGAGGACGGGAATGCCTTATGACCCGCCTTCTTTCTTGCTTCCTTCCGAACCAACTTCATTGACCTACCTTACCTGATACCTTCAACTTTTGATCTTGCTGCTGACATGGAATGCTGATCGATACCTTGTGATTGAACCACCTTAGAAAGAACTCTCTCGCTAACTGCCCTGATATCTTCTCTCTATCTCTATTTGATCTTGCTGCCTGGGACCTTCAATATTTCTACCCGATGAATCTTATCTCTTCCTCCTCTCCCTTTCTACTTTGGAGAAAAAGCCCACCAAGCAATACCTAAGGGCTTCATCTAAAGCCTATACATCACGCCCGGCCGGGTCCCAACAGCCCGAAGTTATCGAATCACCCGGTTCACAACAGTGAGTATAGTGGAACCTCAAGTTCACTGGGATGCAGTGAAAGGTGCGAAGCCGCTGAGAACTTATTGGGTGGGGGGTCGGCTCGTTCCTTGCCCCTCTTAGCGTCCGATCTTTAGGTTCGTACCTTGCCCTTTACTGGGGAATTAAGGCGCCCAGCCAAAGACGGCTATGTTAATTATTAAAATATTTAGTTTACTCTAATGCATAAAAGGATTTGTCCAATTCTTGGTTGGAGTATGCTCTTACCTTGTGCTCATAATAGATCTGAGTGAATCAGAAAGGATCTTAAAAAATTACCTTTTTCCTTCTCACACCATAAGTGTTTTCCACTAAAAGTAAACTTGCAATTCTAATTCTACCCACTAAATTCCTTGCCCTCCCTTTGGTCAAGCAAGCTTTTCCTTCACAGGGTCATAAAAAAATTGGTAGTTAGGTAGGACCCTAGGCTAGGCCATCCAATAAAACCCATGGTTATTTCTAATTGAAACATAGCAAGTTGTCTCATAGGGAATAGGGAATTGAAAAATCCTTCACCATACAGTGGCAAAGAATACCAGGGTAAATTGAAAGCGTGCTAGGTCAAACCCGAAGTGAGGTTGTTTCCGTTCTCCTAGAGTGGCTCCCACTACCTTTATTTTGAGGTAACATCTAACCATTTGAGGGCCACAATATCTTCCCCCATCGGACGAAGGTAACTTTAGTGGCCCCATTTAGTATATTTACCTTATAGGTTATTGTCGTGGGTAGCGACTGGTACCTATAAGTTAAGAAACACTAAGCCCAATACCCCCCCTTAGTAGTATACCTGACCGGGCAATACAAGATTGTATATCTATCCACTATCCATTGTTAATTGGGGTTTATTTATAGGGTAACTATTTATTAATGGGTTGGTAGACAGTAGGTGAAGGCTTTTTTGGGGGGTCGGTATAAAAAATCCATCCTAATTGACAAAAGATTAATTAGTGTTATCATTCCAAGGAATATAGATTGGCTCTTTCAGATAAATCCCTTTGCTATGCTCTTTTAAGGGGTCATATCAATCCCTTTATTTAACCGTCGTCTATTCGTCTATTAAAACGAATCATCACTCAATATATGAGTGGATAATCTCGTTAGTAACGAAGAATCTCAAAGGCTTTCAATCCGCGCGAATTTGCTTCTCGTAGGGCCCCATCCTAGCGTACCCTGTCCCCAATGCTGGCTCTCTATATCCATTTTTATCTGCTCCTAGTGGTGCTAAAACGGGTGATGCTGCCCCTGCCTTTACAGGTGCTTCAGCTTTGGCTACCCTAGCTATATATCTTTGCCCCTGCTACCTCTGCTACCGTAGCCTTTGCTCTTGGTGCTGCTTTATATGCTACTGAAGCCTATAAGGCTCTTGCTTTACCTTGTCTTCCCTGTTGCTGGACCAACAAAATAAACTGCTCCACCGGTATTTGGATCACGATCACTAAGTAAGGTCTGGATTACTCAGGTATTAATATTGCTCACGAAGGGCTGGATCTCACAGTGGAACTAGTATGCCTGGCTTTTCAACTACTGATGAAACTAGTGGGAGTGCTGCTGGAATATACCAGTGCTAGACTCGATAGCGATCTGGAACAAAATAAAAGCCAAAACACCTGAAACACTCCCTATAATATACGAACCGAAAGTTTCTACATAAACACTTTCACATTTAAGACCTTTTTGTCTCTTTATATACTACATGCACAACTGATTTGATGGATACGCGCAACGGAATCCGCAATGAATATATTCTCAGGGCTGCTTCCAAACGGGCTTCCATCCCATCGATTCTATTTTATTGGCCCCATCAATGAGTGCTTCTGTGGGGTATCAATCTGTAAGGGAGGTACTTTCGATTTAAAAGAAGGTAATGAACCGCCTTCGCCTCTTTCACTGATTTATCCCCACCCCTTTATACTTATTATAAGAGATGGCGTGCAGCCTTTTGTTTCTTTTTGACGTTATGCGCATCACAGATGCCTTCGCCTTTGCAGGTGATACTGCAATTTATTCTGCCGACTCTGCTTCTGATTATTACTCCGGATCAAATATATAATAAATAGAAAGCCTGGTAGAGAAAACACGGTATGTAACCACCTATTATATATTATATATATACGTCCTTTATCTCCGCCTCCGCTGCTGGTAGTTCTCAGTTTATTGCCAACTGCGTTCCTGTATCTGCCTTTTATGCTTGTTAAGATGCGTGCTCTGGTTAAAGGGAAACTGAGTTATGGGCAACTTTATAGGTCTACCGCTTTTGTATTTATATTGGCCTTTGCCCCAACGCTAGGATATTGAACTGGGTACTATACTACTGGCCTTGCAACAACATATTGATCTAATAGGGACTCCATTACTTACTTTCAAACGGGCTAGGGTACCCCGAACTAGAACTACTTCTTGGTCGACAAAAAAAACTACTTCTGCTTGTGGGGGATCCACCACGGGGTACTTTTATTGTAGGATCTAGATCTTTATCTGCGCCTGAAGCATATGGATATGGCTTTATCAGGTTTATAACTAGCTATGGGGCCGGGGGATGATACACGAATAGGGGAAATATTTATTGTACAGGCTCCACATATGAATATGGATCCAATAATGGGTGAACTGGAAAGGCTATGGCTATTTAGCTTCCTTTTGAACAACAAATAAAGTATGCTATTTATTCCCATCCACCCTGCTATCGAACCGTAAAGGATGCCTAGCAAGGTAATGACTCTATAAAAAGAATATATGCTGGGCAAGAGGTCGGTGATGTTGGGTCTTTATCTCAATAGGGCACGGATCCAATTGGTTATAGGTAGGGTTTTTAACTGCCTCCGCCTCTGCTTACTTTGCTGCGACCTTTGGAACTATTGCTACTCGCTCTGCTTTTGGTTCGATAACCAAGGTATATTGCCTTTCAACTATAGGATCCCCATCATATGGATCTTAAATCTTAACTCCAATTTTATGAATTATTACTTGACACAATTATGAATTTCTTCGCGGAACCGGGAAAAAAAGAAAAAGGATGCCGCTTTCGCGCCTCGATCTGACTTTCAAACGGCTCCGCCAACGTCTTTGCCGACGCCTATGCGGGTTAATCAAAATATCGAACTGGAAGGAATGCAGGCTTTGGAATTGGCTTTGCATAATATATTAAGTAATGAATCTACTCCATACGGTTAAGTAGCCTGCCTGGGTTGAACTCGTCAATGAAAAAACCCATTTATAGAGAAAGCACGCATGACTGACTCAAAATTGCATAACGATCACTTATATATCATATATATATTGCTCAAGGCTGCTGTTGGTGCTGCTTATTCTATAGAGCAACGTATTCATAATCGTTGCCACAAGTATTAATGAATAAAAGCTGCAGGTGCTTTTCATACGAGTATGAGTGAAACTGAAACTATATTAACTATGAGTGCCTTTGCTTGAACTGTGGGGTAGTTTACCGGGTCATTCACTGCCGAGAGGTAAACTGGGTAAGCTCAGTTAGCCGGCTCTGGAATTGGTCCTTTTACAAGTGCTTCCACCGAAACTGGGGCTTATGTGGGATAAACTTAAACCGGTCCAGGGACCGGAACTAGTTGAGGTGCTTCTCCTATTATTTCAGTTTCTGGGGGTGTTGGTCGAATGGGGAATGTAGCTTTGGCTCCGGGTGATAATAAACCTGGATCTCCTGTGGCTTCTTTGGGTAGCTTATATGGGCCTAGTCCTGTTCAAGGGTTGGATTATACCCTTAACGATTACTTAGTGGTCAGTTTATCTAGGGATTCATATTCTGTAATAGGATAGAAACCCTCCTTGGCGATCAGGATTTTATACCCTTTTAAACCTTTGTATTTACTAGATATAGTCACTTGTTTGGTCAGCCCAGTTAGCCAGCGCTAATTAAATACTGAGACCAGTTTGCCAGCAGCCAGGCAGTTCGAGGAGATCCACCTGTTAGTTGCTTTTTTGGTAAGCCCGCTAGTTTTATAAGCTTCAGGTTTATCTTATTACTCCAACACTTGGCAGGTACGATTCATTGGTTTAAAAACATGGCAGGTTTATCCTATATATCCAGGATTATTTACTGGTACATTCGCTGGTAATACTCCTGCTGGTACAATTGCTTAATTTAGATACGAATGTAGAAGAGAGTAGAGTATAATAGAGTGTGGTACACACTATTATACGTTGGCGCATACACTAAACACGTATAAAAAGACCTTATTTACTTCCCGCAAGCAGCAGCTGGGAAGCCCATAACTATGGTTACATTTACTTGCCTTCAAAAACCAAGGGAATCTTTTTCTTTTTTATTTTACTTACCGCCTTCATCAATTAGAATATAATATAACAAATAGGAACAGAATTGCTCAGAATACAAGTTACAGTCGCTAGCCTTACCGCTCAGTTTTTACTGCCTTCCCAAGCAGCTGGGGAGGACAGCCCCAGCAGTCTCACTCTGGTACTGCTCACAGTAACTGTCAAAGTCAATCGGGTAGGGAATAGAATTCTTGTACTTCCCGCCTCCTTCAAGGTCAAAATAGTACAGAATTATATAGATTTCCAACTGGACTGCTCCGGCTATCATCTTACTTCAAGTCACATTTACCCTCCTACATTCGATCAGCGAGATAAACATAAAATGCTTTGCAGAACACCTCATAAAGAATATATCCATCCATAACTTTAATGCACCTGCCTCTACTCATTTAGCTATTAAGTACTCCTTGATAAGTCCTCGAATTACTCATCAATTTATATTAATATATTCTAATTACCTGGGGATTTACATATTTTATTATTTATACATTATTTACTAAAGATATGCTCATATATAAGGAAGGATATTTACTCTTAATATAAAAGAAGAAGGAAGGATGGCTTGCCTGACAAGAGGGAGGGTGAGAAAGGTTAGTGTAAGGGTTTTTGGTCTGGGAATAGATATAATAAAGGGTATCCCTATAAAATGGTAAGCAATTGCCAAACCTAAAGACCTGGGAGATGGGGAATTTACGAGTGATAAGGTGGCCTATCAAGATGCTCATGCGTTCTCGCTCTCAAAGAAGTTGAAGTTACCAAGAGCCGTGAGCATGTATGACCTTCCTTGTAAGTTAGTGCGTAGCGCAGCCCTGAGCATTTATGACCCCCTAGTAAGTAAGTGAGTAAGTAAAAAGTGCTTGCATAATTACATATATAAATAATTACCCACTACAAAGGCGTAAGTAAACGGGGAGAACACCCGATCCCGTACTTGTGAGCTCAAGCGTAATTACGTATATAAATAATGAATCGAATCTCGTTCAATTCCCATAGTTCGTTGTCCAGCCATGGAACTTCTGAGTAGTACGAACCACTCTATCATATATAAAGATTAACCAATTTTATTCCATGATGAGTGAGTGGCCTTTTTCTTTGTATATGTAATAACACTAGATTCAGTGTGAGTCGTCCTCCATTTCGTATGCTTTCACTGAGGAGATGTGGGTGATTCAGAGATGCATTCGCTGTGTCTTGGCTCTGGGCGAGAACCATTATTTATATATGTAATTATGCGATAACTTTTCTTGCACAATAAGCCAACAATTGTATTAAGCTAGAGGTTCACCTTTTATAAGAAAGGGACCTACTTATTCCTAATTGCATTCACTTAATCTACTTAGCATTTACCTAACATATCTCTTTTAATCATTTACATATTTCCCTTTTATATTATTATTGGGACTATAAGGAATGCTATCTTACTTATGGCCCAATTCCTCCCTGTTTAGTTCCGGAAGCATCCATGCTTCCGTCAGTCCTTGAAACAAGATGTCTTGTCCTGAAGGTGGTCCTATCGGACTGAACCTAGAGGTCACTTGCTCGGTCTGTTGGGTGATATATCTCATGTAAGCTAGCATTGAGCCTGATGAGAGCGGTAACTTAAGTTGTGGGAAAGTAGCCATCATCTGCTTGTTGGTGTCGACTGTACCATGGATGGTTTGATCATCTGCTCGGTTATGCTTAGTAGCCATTGTAATTATCTATGTTGTGTACGCTCAGGAATGCTGGTCATACTCACATCAGCAGGCAAACTTGCCTTGCTGGTCCAAACTATAGTGAAAATACTATTCAGAAATGAAAAGTGCACATGACCCCAAATTACATAATGTCTTTGTTATCAATGTAGAAGCAACCTGTTGCATATTTAAAAACTGAGGCGGATCCTTGAAGTAAAATTATCTTTCTGGATTGGAGAGGAGAGTAATAAGGCAAAAATTATAGAGCAGGAGGATATGATAAAACATCCGCAGGAGCAATAGAACTAAAGCAAAGACCTGGCTTTGCAGACATCAGAAGCATATCATTTCCAGTAGCCTTCATTGGTTCATTCCAGCTCAGAAATATAGCAGTCAAGGATGAGGAAACTGTAGAGTAACACATTAGATAAATTGCAAGAAAAGACCCCTGCATTCAGTCATCAGTTACTGGAAGAAGGAAGTACGCCCATCACCCATCAATCCAAGCTTTTAGTGCTTGAATGAAGGAATAAAGCGAGATAACCGAGCTAGGAAGTGAGAGGTAGAAAGAACTGGGTAACGGGGAAGTGAGCAGAGAACCAGGCAAGGCAAAGCAATAACTCCTTTCGACAAGCTCAAATCACAAGTCTTTTAAGCCAGATGTGATCAGTTATATATTGTTTTCTCTAAGTAACTCCGGGACTCATTCGATGCCATTTTCATCTATTTTCGAAGCATTCTTCTTGTTTTCTTTCTTAGATTCTCCAAAGGAAAAGATTATGAAAATGGCCTATTCCCCGCCACCCCAAACACGACCCAAGAACACAGATTTTTTGTGCAATCAATTTTTGTCGCATTCACAATTAGGGAGCAATTAGGGAAAACGGACTTATTTTGTCGCAGTCAGCGTCGCAGCGACACAAGGTCTGTCGCATTCACAATTAGATAAATTTTGGCGGCGAATAAGCCACTCTTATTACACATTTTCGAGGCAGCAACGGCAAGAAGTTCTAAGTCTCCAGATCGAACGAGCCACTCAGCATAATTACGTATATATATGAAAGGTACGCCGAACCAACTATTCCCGCATCCACCTCAGGCAACTCACTAAAAAAAACCTAAGGCATAATTACATATATAATAATGCAGATCAGGTGAATCACTGAGAAACGCTTTGGCATAATAGCGTATATAAAAAGAAAGGTAGAACGAGTCACTAAAGCTTTTGGAATGCCCAATTAAAGGCCCTTTAAATCGGGGCCGGCCCTATCGGTCGAACTTTCTCCGCATACTCCACCCCACTTATTTTATCTACCACTTATTTTACCTATTTTACCTACCCAATGGAGAATAAATAGGCGGTTGGGCCCTTTATAAAATAGCAGCATATCACTCCAACGTGGGCGTGAACCTGTCGGGATTGTATAGATAATATGTGTTGCTCCGGTGAGAGAAAAAGAGATTGAGCCATTACATCTAATGCTTTCAGGTTTCCAATGTGATCTCCCTTTGATAAGCTTCTTACAGAAGGAAGGGCCTTACGACTTTTGAAAGATTTCACTTACACATACCTTAGTTACGAAGGAGTTGCCAACTTGCTTAATACCCGTCTACACTTAGGCTTCTCGTCCACTTATGCTTCTCGTTTGTTGGTCCAGCTTTTCCTTCCTATGACGACAAAGCAAATTCCTATACTATTAAAAGCTCTAGCTCTTACACAGGTCCAACTCGCTCATCAAAGTTCACTCGCCCCAATGGTTCCAGTTACAAAATCATACATCTTTGAGTCACCATTTGCTTTGACCGCTTTTAATGATTGATTTCGGGAATGAAAAAAGAACGATTGAAAGGAAGGAGGGGAAAGGCTGCATTCTAAAAAAAGAGGGTTGGTATTGGAAAAGAGATAGAAATAGTAAAGTGCCGAACACAGGCAAAAGCGCTAAAATGCGTGGGTAGGCTCAGTAGCTCCCCGGAATCCCTTCTATTGACAGCCAATGACTCCAATTCGTCTATGGCTCTCTGGAATCCATCTATCATGAACAGGGTGAAAGTACATTTTCAATCATAGCAATCAAGTACAGCTGACGTCCTTCCCTCTTTTCAGTCTGGAAACCTTTCCAGCAACTAGAGAACAAACAAAGATAACAGGAGCAGAGGGGCATATTCTCAAGGTTGGTGAGATAAGTAAGTACCGTAGGAAGCTCGGGAACATTATTTCCTCATCGCTAGCGGCATCCGTCTCATCATATTGGTAAAACTACAATATTCCTCCTATTGCCGAGGTAGGACTCCTCTAATCATTATCTAATCTCTGCTTCCAAATAATTCCAAGCATATAGAATCTCTTTCATAAATCATACTTGGTAAATGAGAATAGTACTTTGGAAAAGCAGGGACTTCTTCCTCCCTATCGGTCGGAACGGAGAACCTAACAACTATCGGATCAGGTGCACCCACGGTGACTATTTCTCCATCGTACCCATTTCCGTCTCCCTCGAATCAAGTCAACTACTATCTCACCCAAGCCTTCTCAATTGTAACACCTATATCTTTCTCGTATCTTTCTCATGGTCGGTAGGTAGAGCTTATTTGGTTGGCTTAGTTGGTAATATAATAGTAATCCAGCCCTACGAAAGGCCTACTTTGTTGGGGTGGGGAAAGATAGGGAGTACGACCTAGGAGCAACACTTACTTATTCCCCCTTCAGTAGCGGATAACACACAGTGCTGTTCTGCCTTTTGAACGGCTAGGGTCCCCTGGCTGTCTTGAGTTGACACCTTACTGTAAACGTGGTATCCAGAAGCGGCAATAAGGGCGGTCACCTAGAATCCATCTGCCTCGAGAACACGACCTATCTTTTAATGGATCGTGCCATTTGAAGTTCTTGGTGCTAAAGTGGAAAGCATCCAAGGCTGGCGCCTTCCTCCTCCGCTTAAAAAGACTTTGATATCCAATAGTGCCCAACCGTGATAGGTAAAGGTGGCCACACGGATTATATACATATAGAGGGATAATGTATTGAACCCTTAAATACATTACGACGAGACTATGGATAAAGTCCCTGCTGAAAGGCAAGAAGGTTGGCTGTAAGAGTGCCGCTGCCTCGGTCATGCGTACTGTCACCACAGCAGTGAGCGAGGAGCATGGCGGCTACTTGGGGCAAGATTAGCACTTAAGCCTATGGGTGTTGCTTAAGATGGCTTTGTCTCTATGACTTATGCTGGGTATCGATCTAGACTTGGTTTAAGACGCTGGCGTTGCTTCTTCTCCTGCGACTGGCTTGACTCCTGCTACTTAATCTGGAAGAGATGGCTGCTGTTGGTGGATCCATAAGTTGCTATGGGTCTTTATCTCGATCAGTTACTAGTGTAGGTGTTATTGGTACTGGATCAACTGAATAAATTTGATCTTTATTATTCTGGGATATGTGCATCTCGCTCTCCAGCATCAGGATCTCGATCTCTAAACTCTTAATATTGCTAACGAAAGTATTCATCTCGGTCATAAGTAACTGAATCACGAGCACGAACAGGCTCTTCATCCCTGGGTTCAGGCTCTTCCACTACTGCTTCAACGACATATGAATCTGCTGCTGGTATTGTATCGGATACTATATATGATGCTGCCACCTTTACTTTTTTAACTGCTAATACTGGTGCTACTTTGATCAGGGCTCCGAGGGGAACAAACGAGGGAACCATTCACCCTACGGGGCGGCCTAAGGGATGAACCTACGGGACACCTACGGGGAACGGGGGGAACGAAGACGTCGGGATCGAATTGGTCGAACGAAGAATGCATCGTATCATAATCGCAAGTGCTTCTTTCCCGTATGAATCGAGACTGAATCGAGTTAGGTTCATAGATAACTATGGGGCACCCCATACCAGGTTTGTGTTTCCCGTATGATTAAGCACCCCATATGATAGTAAGTCCCCAGCAATAACATAGTGGCAGTTAGCTACTTTGTGTAGCGTGTGGACCATCTATGCAGCAAAAACAAAATGCGATGGGCGCATCATATATAAATATATAGCAATATGCACACTTATCTCTTGGATCAACAACTTGGAATCACACATTGACCCTATCTATATAGCAGTTGCCCTAGAGCAGGAGAGCCAGATTATTTATATGAGGACCTTCGTGATCGAGACCTAGCAACGAAGGCAGCAAAGGCACAGCCAGTACCATAGCCATCTCACTAGCCAGCATCTCATTCTGCTGTTCCATCTCCTTAGCCAGCATAATTTCCGGTTCCAGGGCCAGCAGCAGTAGACCCGGTTGCTTACTTAGTAGAATAAGAGCCAGTGTACTGAGTTAAAGCACGAGTAGCATCAGAAGCAAAGGCATCCTGTTTCGGGTTTATGCACATCCTATACTGTTCCGGGAGCAGATTCACTCGTTGGGAATTATCAGACCCAGGTCCAGATACATTTCGAGATCGAGATGGAGACCCATGGCCAATTGTTGGAGATAAAGCAGCACCCCCATTAACTTGACCTTACCTTCTTAACCGTCTTACTATACAAGGAAGGTGCATATTTATCTTTTCAAACAGCTCCTACCCTTCATTAGTAGATGCCATTAATGCCAAAACAATGCATGCACTTAAGCGAGGGGTTGTCTAGCGGTAATGCTTGTAGCAGGTGTTCTAGGGTGAATGTGCTTACCGGAGCTAAAGACTAATGAATAGAGACCTGCCCAGACGCCCTACCTTTTATTAAAGTTGCCTAAGTAATGTAAGGGATGATAAAAACGACGAGGGGCCTGCCTAACCCCATAGCGCCGAGGGTCCACCAGAGGGAGAGGGGCCCGCCTAAGCAATCTCCTAAGGGAAGCACCTTACTTACTTTTACCTTTTGATGCCCACCGATCAAATCGAGGCTTGTAACAGTTACCCAAGTGGGTTCCTCCTTATCTTACCTTTGGAAAACTCTCGACGAGTATAACGATGTTTAAGGGATGGAACTTAATTCACAAAGTTTTGACCCCAAAAACATTTTATGCCTAAAACAGTCTTTATAAGTTGAAAGACCCCAAATATAGTGCTGGCTTCCGTAAAGGAATTTATAACTCACCAGAAGCATTAGGGTGAGGGCCCCGCTTGGGTGGGAATATATAATAAGGGAAAACTACGTGCTTGGGTTTGGTGGGAACTTACTGCTTTCCTAGGACCTTTAGATGCCTACGTTTATGATGTTCATCCCTTGCCTACCAACCTATATTGAATACCTTGCTTACCCAACTTAGTGATTGATGCCCCAACCCATTGATTCAACCAGGAATGCTCAGTAGGTACGGTACGACGGCACTAGGATATTAACCCCCTACCTTCCCTTGTTTACAAACAATCACCCACCTGAATAACTAGACCTGCCCTATACCACTTGCTTCATGAATAGCTTAGTCCGTGGGTACGGATATATCCCTTTCCGGACGGGATGAACCAAGCTTACCCTTACTTTCTTACTGCCTTCATCCAACCTTATGGAGGGAGTGCTGCCTGCCCTGCCCTTACCAACCCATTCTTTCAGCCAGGAATACTTAGTGGAGGGGGGTAGCACTATATTATCTTTGTCGGACGGGCCAGGATAGACTATTTAGTCTTTCTTACAGCATTGCTAGGATCTTTATATGCTAGATTAATCTTTGTGCCATGCTACTAACCACCTGGACTTTTTACCAACATAGACGACCGGTTTACCTGAACTTAGATAGATATTGGACAGGCTTGCTTAGTTGGTGCGTGGGCACAGCAATGCTACCTTTAGACTCTACTTGTCTTTACTTTACTTTTACCTCCAACCTACCTGACCAACCTTTCATTACCTAACCTTTTGAATGCCCCCCACCCTAGAACTGGAATATTAAACCTAGGCATTACCATTACCTTTATTTACCTACTCCCTTTCACCTGCTAGAAATAGACCTGGTAGGGGAGCCCTTTACCTTCACTTAACAGCCTTTGGAGCCACCCACTAGAGAAGATAACCCGCATTGGGATTGCTTTAAGCTAGGATTTTATACCTGTACGGAACATACCTTTGCCTCTTTCACCCACCTACCTTAACTAGGTATCTTCAGCCCTAGACCAGGAATCATGGCGGCATGTGTTGGTTTTTGTAGTCACCGCACCTGAAAAGCTGCTGCTTATTTAATGGGGGGTGAAGCAGCAGTATCAAAATTAAGGCCTTTATCATTACGCGATTCTATTGATTCGAATTTCCATTATTACTAAAGTTATATCCTTCTTTTAGCGAGATCAGCTTCATTCCCTTTACAATACCTAAAGAATTCTGCCTGTATAAGAAGCGAGGCCAAGATAATGGGAAGCAAGTCTGAATTGGATATCCAGTAAAGGATAGGATCATTCCGAATCGGAGCTCGATGACTAGGGAAGGATCCCAATGAATATCCCGATGAAGAGACTGAAGGGGCGGGCGCTCTCCTGCCTCTACAGGACCTGATTCTTCAGAACGACCTTGGGCGAATTAGCAACGGTTGAATGTTCAAAAAGTAGATGAAGACAGATCAGCTAAACTTTTGATTATTATATTGAAATGGGAAGCGACCGAATAATGCTTGAATCCTAAAATAAGGATGCGAGTAAAGGAAAAGAAGAAAAGTACGTTCTCTAGGCCATCTGCGGACTGATCGAATAGGTGCAAGCCAGGAAGGCAAAGCCTCCCTCCCAATCCTATAAGTAGTAAAAGATACTAAGTATAACCTTTTTGGCTCTCAGTCAGTGCTCTCAACTATCTCACGAAGGTATTATTCTAAGAACTCTTTCTCACTCAGGAAAGAGATGGAGTGAAATAAATGGTCTTTTTTACTTATAATTATACCTCCTCGGAGAAAAAGAATAGAATGCTACTGAACCTACTCTATCCATCTTATCCTGTGACGGGTCAAGAGATAATTTCACATCTTATCCGGGGATTTTCCCCCTATAAAGTAATCGATGAAAACTGGTTTGGGGGTGGTGCAGCACCACATATTCAGGTCGAATAGGTTACATTTATTTGCTGGATATATCTACATATAATACAAATAATATATGTAGATATCTTAATTTGGTGTCTAAAGTCCAGCCGGGTGTGTGAATTGTCACGGTGAGTGCCGCATGATACTGGAACCCTTTGGTCCGGTTGTTCGGGAGAGAATGGGGCTTCTAGTTCAAGTGGTTTAAAGTGCCCCGCTCGTACTAATATTGTACTAATAGCTGCCCACCTAAGTTATGCGGAACAACCCGGTCTCGAATTAGTTTGTTGTTTTGTTAACGCCCTCGGCATAATAAAAAGAATAAATAAGCCAGCCACTTCCCCATTAACTAAGTCGTATATTTTTTACCCGCCATACCCCAAGGTCCCCATGACCTAATTCGTACTTCCCCGTGCACTAAGTCGTTATAATATATGTGTTATCCGCTATATTCCATGAACTAAAAGGTCCCCAAGGACCGTACTAGGGGCGGCCGTAGGTTATGCTACGCATTCGGGATACCCAATGGGGTGAGCCACTGTATTATTACTACAGGGATAAAGAGAAGGAAATAGCACATTAGGCAAAGATGCGTAAACCCAACAACTATTATATATATACATACTTTTATATATACTTATTAATATGGTACCCCACTGTTTTGCTGGGTATCCCCCCGTATTCCTTAGCTGCAGTTGTCCAACCCTAGGTTTGGAAGATAGCCGAAGGGGATCGATCAAGTGGTCTTTGCTCGCACCGGTATCCCTAGCGCCAGACGGGTCTACCCGACCCCCTTGAGTCCGAAAATAGTAGGAATTAGCAAAGTTCCAAAGGCCAAAACAACCCTTTCCTCGCAGAGCTTCTCTGCCTCGCCCTTGTACCGCAGGTTAAAAACCGACAGGTTGGCAACATCATATTAATCCCGATTCTTCAATCTTGCCTGCAGCTCTTTGCCTGAATGTGTTATGATGTTTGCGAGGTCGGGGAGATCTAGCTTCCGTAGATCCACCACATGATCCGTGCTGCGGATCTGGTCTCCCTCTTTCACTTCTGCCGAGGCATAGGCAGCTTATGGTATGTCGAATGGCTCTGGCCTACTGCCTTGCTTGTCTCACCAACTCAACTGTCAACTCCTTCTGCCCGCCGGTCTGGTAATCAAACTCGAGCCCGGATCCTGTTACCTTTAATACTAGTAAGGTATTTTATATCCCATCGACCATTGGCTGAGGTATGGGGGTGCCCAACTCCAAAGGAGCTGCTTCCTTACTAGGGCCGATCTCCGGGTGGAGGCGTAGGTACTCATTAACCACTTCTTCTTGCTCAGCTTCCCTCATAATGGCAACCCACCCCAATTTATTACCCAAGGGAGCCACTGAGTCCTTAGCTTCCTCGATAGTCAGTTCTTCCAAGCCTGCGGTCTTCTGTCCCATGGAACCGCCCAGAGTTATTGCTTTTATGGTTTTCGGTCGCGGTTGTGGAGGGGTCTCCATCGGGATTTCCTTAACTGTAACCCCTGCGTAGGCTACTTATTGTGGGGGATCCTCCTTATATAGGTTAATTAATAATGTATCTCCGGGCAGCTAGACTTATTCCTCACCTTATTATCCCTGCAGACCCTGGCCAAAGTTGTCCGAGTCCGACTCCTCCGTGGTTCTTAGTACTAGGATCACTGCCAGCATGAACACTGGAGGAGACTGTGGAGGAGTGCACATCAGGACCTGCGGCTGCAATGGTGGGTGAAGGGCTGTCAACGGTCCCCGTGATGTAAACCCTACTTTTACTGCAACCTGCTGTTGGAGTTATTGGTGTAGCTGCAGTAGGGGCGATTGCATCATCCTACTCTGTTATAATATGGAAGCTTGCTCCCAGGCCGTGGTGGTGGCCTTTCCCTGTGGAGACGTGGAAGTACTTTGCATTACCCTGCTACTGGATGCCCCGGCGGTAGGAGGACAAGGCTGTAATGCCCTTCCCAATACTGGATCGAATGCCCTGTCACCGATGACGATGGCCCCATCCTTCTTCTTATTTTGGAGTCATCCAACTTGGTGAACGTAGAGGCCTCCTATCCTTCTACCTAAAGTCGCGGCCTCTTATCCTCCTCTGCGGGAACATCCTCCTTTGCTACTTCCTGGAGCAAGTTCCTCCCCCTAACGGGTGAGCCAGCTTAACGCTTCCTCTTTCCTTGCTTCTTCTGCAGTTCCTCCACTGCCTTTGCCTGCTGCTTTAAAACCCTCTCAACACGCTTTGGTGTTAGCATAAAGTCGAGGGCTTATACTTCCGCTTCTTTAATTACATTATCGTCCGCTAACCGCGGTCGCATATAGCAGAAGTGTTGGCGGCTGACTTCGACTGCCCATATGTCTCAATCACTGCTCTAGGGATCCTTCCTATGCAGAGTTTACTGCTTACTTGGGTTTCCACAGATGGCATCTTATGTAGCGAACCCATCTATAGTTGGGAAACAAGGAGGTCTTATATAAACCAACGGACCATACTACTGCAACAAATTGAACCAAGACACCACACTAGATTCAATTTCCCCAAGTGACTACTAAAAGCATTATCACAACAGGATGAGTCTCTACATGTACTAAACTAGGTAGATTCAGGAGTGCCTGCCAATGTAATGCCATACTTAGGGGCAATACTATATTACAACTGCTGCTGATAAGGTTCCAAAACCGCATGGAGCGATACTACGCTCTTATAAGGAAGTTACACTACCGCACACATAGGGTGGTAGAGGGCACACCATCATCAGGTGAGGTGAGTTAGGCTATATCTTAGCCATATCGTCATACTATGACCTATTACTATATTATCTCACATATTTCTTTGTTGTTCATATCTATTATATTGGAATCTCTACCTGGCAATGAACATCTAACCCTTCTACGTGGTTCATATATTATGATATCGCCATAGAGATGTGTTAACCCCTTAGACCACAAGCATATCTACTATACAGGTTACTATATTATGTAAGCATAGAGACCTTTTATCTGCTATGAACTACATGAAGACGTTGGGTTGAACCCACCCGGAGTAGTAAATCTTAGTTTTAATTAGTTGATGCTGGGTCCACTACTACATAAGCCAGGTTTAAGCGCCAGTCATTGCCCATAAGAACCAATCAGCAGAGCCGGGAGGTAATGGACCGTCCCATAAAGCATAGTCAATAATAGCCGTAGCCAGCAGTCATAGTCAGTCAGTGCCGAGATAAAGGGGATGTCCCCAGTGAGACACCTCACCCGATATAGGTGGTACCCCTTCACGTTATAGAACTGATTCTTAAAAAAATCCTCCTCGTATCCAGGCATCTCTACGCGTGTATATGCATTAATTATCTCACATATCCACCACTTGTTACTCTACTATATTATCTCGCCGCCATGGATACGTTGAATCCGCCGCCTGCCTAAAGCCGCTAGTCAAAGGTGCTTATGCCACTGCTGGGTTAATCTAATTGTTGGTTGACTCTACTTTGGCCCTTATATTATGTTAACATGGGTACGTTTACACTTTCACTAATATACCCGTTAGGCTCTCCTTAGTGATTGAGGCATTAGTAGGCATGCGGGTACACATACAGCCCTGCTCTGCCATAGTAGCTCTTCTAGGTGATGCTCTGTGAACGGCTTCACACCTATTATTCCTACCAGGTGGTGCCACTCGATCAAAGAAAAGAGAATAGAAATGTAAGAACGCAATGGTCGTTTCACTAGCGAATTCTCTGTTAAAAATTGAAAGCTGCTAAAAATATGGGAAACCGCCTAATCGAACACTTTTTTGGTTTACTTTTGAAGAGAAAATTGAAAGCTGTTAAAAACACAAGGCCCTATCTACGTATAGATATACCTTTCAAACTTATCCTACCCTTAATTCCTAGGTAGTTACTAATCCCGAATAAGATCCCCAAATAAGATATATTAGGTATAACCCGGAATGAATAAAGATTAGTTATATTCTGATTATGAAATGATGTATAGTTATTTTTCTTGAAAAACAAATCAAGTCAAGTCCTGGTCCCGCTTGAAACGATGCGTCCTGTGCCGGCCTTATAAGTTTTTAGGATAAAAAAAGATTATTCGAACCCTATCATTTTCATCTGGTAAGTAAGTAGAGTAAGGAGTAGTACTAAGGACTCGACCAACGAATGAGGACAATAAACGAATGCCTCTCTCCTCTAGCCCCTCTCGAAAGACTGTTTATATCCCCTCCCTGGTGTATAGTTCTGATCTAGTGCCGTAGGAGTAGGTGTACTGGGCGAACTTACCGGGCGGTGCCTTATACGGACTGGGTGGACTTGTTGGACTTGGCTAAATAAGGTCTCCTTCCTGGTGAAAAGCTCTTGGCTCTTGGCAAAAGGGTAAAGGTATCTGTTTCCTTTTGGACCTGTTTAGGCGGCATCTGTGATACGTGGTGAGGCCAGTAAAGATAGCTTATAGGGGTGGTTAGCATAGGTAGGATTTGTAGGCCTGCATGGGTAGTAAGGTTAAGGTCGTAGGCATAGGTGGTGGGTTAGTAAGGCAAAAATAGGTCGTAAGGTGAGGACGGGTAGAAATCCAAATATGGGTAGTTACACATAGATAGGCACGCTCGGGTTGGTAGGAACGCATAGGTATAAATTGTCGGGTATTTCCAGATAAGTAGGCCTAGCTATAGCGTCTGTCGGAACTTTACCTCCAAACGGCCAGTAAAGAACGAAAAGCCAGTAACAGCCAGCCAGTAACGAAAAGAAAGTAAGTAAAAAATCTAAAATAGCCTGTTGGGTTTGCAGCAACCACGCCTAGTACTGAAGAACGTTGGGTCGGGTCCACGGGTTGTGACCATGCATAGTTGGCAATTGCCTAGGGCTCGTCATTTTTGATCTTTGGGGTGTTTCTTTTTTGTATTGTCACCAGGTTTCACCTGTAAGGCTTAATCCTTTTATGTAACCCTAATAAAAGTATTTATATACCAGTTATGTGCCTAGAGGCACCACTATCCACCAGCCAAACATCACTTCCATAAGTGATAGTACCTGTAAGAGCTGAGACAAAGAAGAATTCCTTTCGTCTCTCATCATCATGCTTAGGTTCCCTTCTGAGGTGGTGAATCCACATCAGCTGTAGATGCATGCTGCTTTCTATTTACTTTCCCTTGATAAACTGGTAAGCAAAGTGTCCAAACTGTGATTGAAACACTTGATCTTTGAAAGATCCTTCTTGTGATCTGGTATTCTACCAGCATTATTCTTCTTCAAATTCATTTTTCCTTGCCCTTTATTGCATGAGCTGCAATAGCTTTTCCTCATCATGAAGTTCCTTCCACTTGTTCTTTTACAATAATCTTGTTTACTATTGAACACAGCCCATAACTTATAAAATGAAGGTACCTTGTCACAAGCACAAATGCCCTGAACAAAAGAATCCCCATGAGGGAGGGAAACCATTGAGAGTTACGGTAACAAGTTCTTCATCTTCAATGTTATCCCCAATAGCTCTAAGTTTATATTATTCTCACTTGTGAAACCTTCATGAAGTAGGAAGCAGCATAATATTTGAAGAAAGCATCTCCCTTTCCATAATGGCCCTACCGCACCGCTACTCTCTTCCATGAAACTCGTAGGTAACATCGCACGTATTTGTGAGAATAAGAATGTGTTAATGTCATATCATTATTACGTACTAAAAGTAAGGTGGGTTTAGGTGATGCAACAAAAAGCATTACCGAGCATGTATACAGTGATCAGGATAAATAAAATCTCACGTGTAAATTTTTATTAAGTCGGAGAGCTAAATCTAGACAGCCAGGGGTTTCTATGATTGAGAGTAGGTCTCTAGGTAGGTAGATTGTAGAACAGGCTTACCAGCGTTCTCTCGTCTCGATTTACTTACTCCCACCATCCCAAACTAGAAAGCCTTACAGACAGATAGACGCAGTGGGATCTCCCCCGCATGCTCGAACTAGCTCTATCGCTATCTTTAGCCCAACGAACGAGGCGCTGTGTGATTCCCCATCGCTCGGCGTGATGTGTTTTTTACCCTTACTTTATAAGTATAAAATATAAATAGCATTGTTTTACTGGCTTGGGCGTGGGAGGTAGAGATGAAACCAACACCTCCTAGCTAGGTTAGGAGGGAACCTCCCTAAATATATATTTATTTATTTCTAGCCTCCTTTGGCCCTAAGGTTCCGTACTTAACTGAGTTATAGGTATGAACTTTGTTCTACAAGATGGGCGAGCCAAGCCAAGGCCGCCTCTATGGGATTTATTCTCTCTCTGCCTAGCAAATCCGTATGCGTGAGATAGCATAAAGATGCTCCCTCCATATATAAATGTTTAGTAATAATTATTAAAGTGCTTTCTTTCAAAGTGAATGATGGGAAGTGAACTGGTTCCAAAGCACCCTGTCCTTCTCTATTGAACCAATGATAACATAAATTTTCCCTTACTTCATGTATCCGTTCCATGCCCGTCAAATTGAACGAAAAGACCAGCTAATTTGCTCCGGTGCTCTTTAACTATTACCTAAATACTCATGCTTATCAGGTGATCAGAGGGAAGCAAACAGACATAAGTATTAGTGTTACCGTGAGTGTTCCTTCTTCCTTCCAACCAATGCTTCTGGGGCTGGTTAATTATTTGATAGCCTACTTTTATTTCTTGCGGTTTGAGTATAAGGAAGGTATATCAAAAGGAGAGTCCCTATTGGAGGGAGATCCATGACGCTTCTGGCCTGCCGGTTAGAGCATTGAATTATCTGCTCTCTTGCTCGAACCCGAGCCGCTTTCTTTGTAATGAGCCGCTGCTTGTGCTTGAAATAATTTTCATTATTCTTTTTATAATAGCCAAGATACAAGATAGAAGAAGGTTATGGGTGGTTTCCCTTGCGACAGGTGTTAACTAGAGGCTAGCTTGCATGTGGAGGTGAACTTGTCAATCACCTCTTTTTTTTTGGTGCCCCTTGGTGTCTTTAACCCCCGCGGGTTAGTGGTTGAAGAGTTATGTTTACATTTATGGGAACTTTTTGTGGAAGGAGCGTGAGTAGAAAAAGGATGTATTTGGGTCATTCGGATAGGGTAGAGAGTGCAAGGGGAGCAGGAGGAAGAGTTCAGTCATTCAGCAAAACTATGTGTGGTGATTCACAGAGCTAGAGTGCTCTCGGGCTAGAGTCCGTTGTTCTTAGTGTCTGAGCGTCGAGTGAGTTGTTCCTATGTTAGTCATGGCTATGAGTAAGCTTTCGGTGTGTTATCTAGAATTGGTTTCAAGCAGTGATTCCGATTACTGATCTATGAGCCATGGATTAATCCTTTTGTTACGAGAAGTCGTTATCTGGTGGTTTCGGCAGCGCACTGGATCACGCGCTAAATCCTGAGTTGTTATCTTTCCATGGTGGAAGTCTTGTGTGGTTTTGCTGGTTCCGCAGTTCTATGAAGGACTGTGGCGGGGGATAGTAAGGTCTGTGTGGTTTTTTTGTGAACCTAGTGAAGGATGTGACTTCTTGGAACCCAAGAGCGGATGAGTTACTTTTCTATGCCATCTCCGGAAGCACTGTAAGGGAAACTGACACCTAAAGGACTGCGCTACAGAGAAAGGGTACTTCTTTAGGTGTGGTTGGGATCAGTAGGTATTGTGGGTGCTCATGCTGCTAGTTTGGTTTAAGTGCCTCTATGTTCTTGTGTAAGCTCACTAGCTGGATTCACCTTGTCTTGTCTACCTGTTTGCTTGTCTGCCCTAGTAGCCATATTGCGGGGTGGATTCCTCGGTCATGGGTCCTAGCCGGTTGCGTCACGTGGGATTTTACCATGCAAGAGTGCTTGTGAACTAGTGGATTTCGGTTGGGCATTGAACCCTTGTGGTTGCATCAAGAAGTTACCTCAACTGTGGCTTGGTAAGTAAACCTGTATGGTTGCACTGTGAGGGAGTTTACCTGAACGGTTGTAGTCCTGTTCATTCTTGTGGTTGCGTCACAGGGGAGTTTACCCTATGTGTGTTCTTGTGGTGTGGTGCGTCGCAGAAGCAGTGGTTCCCTTCTTGGTAAGTAGTGCGTTAACAGCTCGGGGGTGGCCTCAGTAACTGCTGGAATATAGTGCCAGTTGGTTGGGTGGAACGTTGCACACCAGAATCTAGTTGGCGCGGACAGTAGTGCATTGCACTACTAGATCATGTCACGCAGAGTTCCCTATTGCGTTGAGTTCCTTGTTGCGTGGTTCTTTCTTTGTCATGCAAACAATTTAGAAATATATGTATTCAAGCATTTATGAATTACTATAGATGCAGTTTTCTGAGCATTGTGAATCTGTGTTTTATTTCTAAATGTGCAATAGTGAATGAATGCATTTCATTATCTTACTATGCCATATGTCAGTGGTGTGTGATATTCTATTAAATGGTCTTGGTATGCCATCTGTAAGATGATGTAAGAATCCTTGCGTGATTTATTTTGTTTTAATTGCACCGGTATGTTTTTTGAAAATTATGGAGGGTCTAACCAACCGTGTATGATGTATTTAATTGTCTTCATATGTCACCTGTTAGTTGCGGTGGGCATCCTTGCATGAATGAGGTTTATTAATGTGTGGTAAACCATGTCATGTGAATTCAATAGCTTTTCTTAATAAGGGGTCTGCCCTTAGTTAGAGTTTTCATTTTCTTTTTTTTCTTTTTTATGTAGGTTGTGAATACATGTCTATTAGAATATATGCATGTGTTGGTTATCATTGGTTGCTTAATTGCGACAACAGAGTACGGCAGTGGCGCGCATGCCAAGATTGTGTCGCAAAGTAAAGTACTCTAAGAATCAATGCAGTTCCACCATAGATATGACGTGAGCGACAGAAGGTAGCGACCTTTCGTCACAGATTTTCGTTGGATGAGGCTTACAGTTACATGTGTCGAGAACCTGATATGGTCATCGCGACAACATGTGAGTACATCGCAGTGCAGTAGTAGCTGCGCTGCAGGTTTGGGTTGTATTAGCTAGAATAAAGATAGAGAGCACAGACTCTAAAAGGCATATGGGCACCAGGGTTGCGTGCTACGCTGGTTAAAACAATGTTGATACAATGTATTTACGTAGTGACGAAAGAATCAATTTTATAGCCCATTATATATAATCTTAATGAGGTAGCTAGGGATGCTACAGTTTGGTATCAGAGGATTTGGTTATGACACTTCACAGTGAATGGAAGAACCATGCGACCACTGTGTAGAATTAGTGACATCAGGGTAAAATCCTTGTGTTTAATATTACTGTTGTTGTAATGATTATGTTTTCTAATGGGTAATTTTTTACTTGCACATAATTACAGAGGGAACAATTTACCTTACCATTTGGTCAGCATTGTAGTCGAGTATGATAAGCAATCATAATGGATGACGCTTAGGATCCTTTAGAAGAAGCTGAAGCAGCATCCAATGGAAGGCGAGGGAATGTTACTCCATTGATGTTAGCAGAAACAACAAGAATCTTTAATGAAAGATTGATTAAGAATTAGGAGGAGTAGAATCAGATTAACGTTGCTATACTCAAGAGTATCACGAAGATTCACCAAAAAGTTAAGCTTGGGTCTAATAAAAGTAATTATAAGCAGGACAAAGGTGCGAAGTCATTCCAAGAGTCGCATGTGACCACAATTTCCTAGTCTGCGCCAAAGGTCACACAGCACAACACTAAGAATATATATGTGGAAATTAATATTTTTTGCGGCCGCTCATACCCGAAGTCAATACAATTTGTGCATGGTTCAGCGGCACAATTTAGAATGGTTTAAGAGTCAATGAAAGGATAATGGAATGTCGTAGGGTGATTAAATAAAGGCTAGACCTCATACCTTCGATGGAGAATATAAAATGGGACAAGAAGCAGAGACATGGCTTCTTGGGATAGAAAGGTATTTCAAAATTGAAAAGTACAATGGAAATAAAAAGGCTAGGCTTGCCATTTTTACACTTCAGGGAAGGGCCTTTATTTGGTGGGAACATATGGTAGTTGTACGAGGTATCAATGAAGAGAAGATCGATTGGAACCAGTTCCAGGAATATAGAAAAAGAAAAGTATTCGTCGCCCAGATACTATGACAGGAAGAGAAGGGAATTTAATGAAGTGAAATTGGGATCCAAGTCCATGGAAAAGCATGTGCATAAGTTCATGGAATTGCTGAGGTAAGTGGACTACATCAAGGAAGAAAGAGTTCAGATCCATAGTTTATTAAGTAGCTTACCTCCAAGCTACAGAGAGATAATTGAGTTGACAAACTCGTAGACATTCGATGAAGTAGTGAAAATGGCTACGCATTGCTATGAGTAGGGTAAGGCTAAGCCAGAAGCACAGCCTGCATGGAAAGCCAAGCAAAGGAAAGGGTTTACACCCAGAAAGGATTTTTCACACAGGAATGAAAAAATCATAATAAAAAAAACTTAGTAAAGTTAGCACATGCAGAAACTAGAACAGTCAACAGTGGCAGTTGAGGGAAAACTCACAGAGCCACTTCAGTGTTGGGGATGCGGAGAAAGTCATAGGCTTCAAGACTGTCCGCATAAAGGAAACATACCCAAAAGTATACATCATGCGGAAGGTGCAGTAATAGTAGGGGATGTGGCCCAATAAGTTCCTAGGATTTACACCGCGCTGGAAGATCAGCAAGCAGAGCATCAATCGACAGTCATAAGAGTTGAAGGTAAGATTTTTAGCAATCTATTTCTGTTATAATAGATCTAGGTTCTACTCATAGTAATGTAACTCCCAGATTTGTAGAAATATTTTTCTTAGAAAATAAAAAAGCATGATAAGTCCTAGTTAGTTCACTCAGCCACTGAAATTAAGAGGAAGGTATGTTAAATAGTAGCAATATGTCCAGTTGAGTTGAATGGGTTTATTACTCATCAAAATTTGAATATCCTACCGTTGGGTTTTTATGATGCCCTTATCGGAATGGATTGGTTGGAAAAGTATAAGGCCAAAGTGGATTGTTATAACAATATAGTGGAATGTGTTTATGAAGGAGAGGAGGAAAGGTTAATAAAAGCAAAGGAATACTTTGGCCAGTCTCAGTTAGGCAAAGCAAATTTTCTGCCTTGCAGCTAAGCAAGTTCTACAATAAATGTTGTCAATTTTATGTTGTCCATGTTTCGGACGCAGAAGGAAATAAAGGTCCAGGGATGACAAATATCATAGCCTATTGCAGGAATACGCTGATTTATTTCCAGAAGAAATGCCAGGATTACCTCCCTAAAGAGATATTTACTTTTTATATAAGTTTGGTGCCTGGAGCAACACTAGTGTAAAAAGCCCCTTACAGAATGAGTACTCCAAATTTTCTTGAGTGAAAAATGTAGTTGAAATAATTGATGGACAAGCAATATATAAGACCCAGTGTATCTCCTTGGAGTTCACCTGTGTTGTTTGTAAATAAAAAGGATAGGACGTTAAGACTGTGTATAGATTACAGGTCGTTGAATAAGGTGACAGTAAAGAAGAAGTACCCATTTCCAAGAATCGATGATCTATTTGATCAGATGAAAGGAGCCCAACTAGTTTCAAAGATTGACTTGAGGTTAGGATATCATCAAGTGAGAATCAAGGAGGAATATGTTAATGTAACAACTTTTAGGATGAGGTATGGACACTATGAATTCATAGTAGTGCCATTTGGTCTCACCAATGCACCAGCTACATTCATGGGTTTAATGAACAACGTTTTCAGTTAGTACTTGGATAAATTTGTCTTGGTTCTCCTTTATTACATTCTTATTTATTCAAAGGATGAGAAAGAGCATAAAGATCATTTAAGAAGGGTGTTGCAAGTGCTGAGGGAGCATTAGCTCTACACTAAGCTAAGCGAGTGTGACTTCTTCCAGAGAAGAGTTCATTATTTAGGTCATGCTATTTTTATAGCAGGAATTTCCTTTCTTTCGGGTGGATAACTCGATTCAGCAGGTTCAAGGATGCGAGTAGCCACTCGGTTCAGTGGCGTAGAGCGTTCAGGGTATAGACTCGGTTCAGTGGGAGGAAATTGATCTATAATAAAGATACTTTTGCATCCTACTGCGGAACCATATGCGGAATGGCAGGTATGCGGTACCTCTAGTTGTTTTTACATTCCACCCAGAACGGAGGACATGCGGAACCCGAGACTGTTGGAAAACGCGAATAAAACCGCCATCCAATAAGTCTTGGGTAATAAAGATAGCATTTTTTGTAGTGGTTCTTTCCAAACCAAGAAAGTCAGATAACCGACCAAGGTCCTTCATATGAAAGGAAGGAAGTAAAACCTTGCTTGATTCGAGTAAGTTCATTAACATCACTCCCTATAATAATCATATCATATACATAGAGTATACGTAAAGCAATACCCTGAGATGATCGTCGGATAAAGAAATAGTAGTCAGCAGTACTGCAATGATACCCTTTGGAGAAGAGAAGTGAGGGCAATTTATCAGACCATGCTCGAGGAGCTTGTTTCCAACCATAGAGAGCTTTGCTTTATTCAGTTTACAAAGAGAAAAAAGGACGTGATTGATCAATGAAGGCTGGAGGTTGCTTCATGTACACTTCTGAATGAAGTTCCCCCATGCCAAAAAAATTAGTAAGTTCACTTTGGAAAAGAGGCCTTTTATTTATATACATTATAGGGCTAGAATAAGTTGAATAGTAGTAGCCTTCACCACAGGACTCTTTCAAAGTAATCAAGACCATATGCTTTATCATAGCCCTTAGCTACCAACCCTGCTTTATAAGGAGCAATAGAGCCGCCATCTGCTTTCCCTTTCATATTCAAAACCTACCTGCATCCAACAATACTGACTCCTCTTGTAGGAGGAAGGAGTTCCCATCTTTTCTTTTTTAGAAGTGCGTTATATTCCTCTTTCATAGCATCCCGCCAAGGAGCTTGACAATACGCATCATGAGCAGAGACAGGTAATGACTCCTGGCAAGCAGATAGAAACATTCTTAAAGGGTATGGTTTAGTAATGAGCGAAGGTTTGGAAATATGTCCACGCAAGGACGGAGGGCTCGCCCTTCATAGGGCAAGGACACGTGAGCACTTTCTATCCTCTTTATACACCCACTTTCAGTAGTAAATTTACCACCTTTCCAGCTACTTGACGCCCAGTTTCATTACTGAATTTCCCACCTTCAATAGGGCAGTTAAAACCTTTCTATTGTCTGTAGACGCCCTTGCCCTCCCTTTTGGTCAAGCAAGCTTTTCCAGATTTGTTACTGAATTTCCCACTCACTTCAGTTCAGGGAAGGCAAGCAACTTCCCTTTTTCCCAGTTTGCTTAGTCAATTAAGGAGGGATTAATTGTTTCAATTGCTTCTTTAGCCCCTCCTTGCTAATATTGGACTTTCCCTTTGACTTTCATATTTTAGCAGCATTTTTAGTTTTTCATTGGGTGTAAACCCCCCGTACCATAGGGGTGGGAGCTACTATCTTCAATATTTATTAAGGGTACGCTACTAGATAAATGGACGGGGAGCAACTAAACAATGCTTCTAATACTTTATCCTTTACGAAGGGAAGGAAGTCCATTTACATAACTCTACACAGGGAGGCGCATTGAATGGATCCAATAGAGGTCCCAATTCACTTTGCCCCAGTCCGATAGCCTCAAAACGCATTAATGATTTACAATTAGAACAATTTTACCACATTGAAGGAAGGAACAGGTGGATAGATTTTCCCACATTCAGTACGATTCTGGTAAATACGCAACTGCCCCATATTCCGGTAGAGGCAGGCAGTTATTTATTTTATTCTCTCGGCTTATTAATTATTCTGGGGAGACAAGTTACAAGACTTATACACCCGGTAAAGGCGGTTCAACTGACCTGCCAATAGCACATTTACACCTTGCGTACCAATCCACTACTCTCACGGCCCTTGCATTACCACCCCAGCTACAATTTGCTATCTTACTTTACCCTTTCCTACCCATTATCAGCTCACGACCCAATCAATTACCAAATACCCCGGTTCTTCATATTGACGACTGGTTGATATTATAGATTGACTCCACCGGTAGTTATAGAGCTAACTACTTGATAAAAGTCACCTGCATAAAGAAGCGCCCCGTATACACGCAGACATGCTTTCAGTTCCATATGCGACTGACAACATCTTATGGAGTTGGTAGAGCGCAAGCGACTGATGAATTTGATTGATTCGCTTGATTAATAACATATAGTTTGAGGGATCCGGCCCACCGGGCGGACAACTATTTGTTCAATTTTCATGATCTACTGCTGCCTTTAAAGCTGCTGCCATCCTTAGCCATCTGCCAGGCACCGTAAGCTTAGGCAAGTCCCTATCTGGGGAAAGCAGCCCCTTGGTTATTAATTAAGTCCCTCCCCCCATTGCATACCTATTATGGGTTGGGGCTTACCGTATGATATTTTCAATTTTTCTAGGTCCCAGGGAAACAAAAATGGATAACCCATATTCAACGGGTCAGGTAAGGACAGGGGGGGGGGGTAATATATGGTAAATTAAGTACATAAAGGTGGCGTATCCACCAAGATGGTAAATTGTAGAGTGTAAGAGTGGCCTAGCTTGGATTGCTAGCTTATTATCTTGCTTTGGAACGGCTCTGCATATCAATCATAGTAAGTCGCAACCCTTATGTGTCATCTAAACCGGACGAACTACAGCCAACAGATATTATTAGAATATATTTTCTATAAATTATTAATAAACCCTATTGCATAAATTATATAATATATAATTTTTCCATGTTGTTGGTTACTTATATATGTTTATCACCAGACTCTTCATTTTCAATAGAATCCCTTAAACTACTGCTAATGCACTAAAGAGCTAATTATATAGTCGTTGTTAATACCAAGGCATTGCCTAGATAGACAGGGAGTACTTGTATTTTATCATTGTTTATAAACTTATAGTCCCCATCATAGCCAGTTGACATTGCTGATAGTTCCTTGGCAGTGGTATGGACTATTAAAAATTGTTAATCTGAAAGTGCCTAGGCTAGTTTCCATGGAAACTACTAAAGATTGTCAGAACATTAATAATCATCTATCAATTGATACGTCACATACGATATTGACGAGTCTTTGCCCACCAATATAAAATAAGGGGAAGGGAAATAATACCATTTATAAAAAAAACCAGTTTAGAATCCATGTTAGTTGATTGGAACATCCAAAACCTCCTCCCCCTCCTTAGGTCAGGGGAGCGCTCCTCCTAATTTCATTTTTGGCATAGAATCCCTCTTTTTTTTCTATTAAAGAAAAGTTACTGAGAAGTTTTTATAATATCTGGTCCAACCTTTGTGCCTGCTCTGAACTGCCATCCAGCAGCAATGTGCAATGTATCTTTCCTGAACCGATTTGAGTATCCCCGGCCAAGCATAGCAGCCCAGCTTTTACACCCTCCTTCCCAGACAAGCGTCTGAATAAATTCCACCAATAATGAGTTCCTGAAACGTATAAGAATAACTTCAATTTAGCACCCGTGATGTAAGGTTGCAGCGTAGGGTAACCAGCGTGAGTCCCATGGATAACCGGCTCCACCCAGGAATACCTGCATATAGTATCGGCGTATAGTAAGCATAAACACTTGGATATTCTCTTTCTTGGGGTTTAAATAAAACTTGTTATTGAGAGGATTAACTATTGGCTATGGGAATGCTTGGCAATAAAATAGAAACGTTGTTAATATATCTTGTGGGTATGACCCTTCCTTCGTTCCTATATTGCTGATGCGGTAGTGTCGTGGTGATGTGGTCCTTCTCTATCGGGTATTTTGAAACTTGTGGACATCGTCTTTTCTGGTGGAAACATGGGAACATAATAATAATGATAATAAAAATCATTCGTCGTATTGATGGGTAAACTCCTTTTCTTGGGTATCCCTTTTATGTACCGTCTGTTGGGAACATGCGGTTTGGACTCTTTCCTTAGAAAACTATGCATTAGACATCCTCCTTGAGACTAGTAAAAATACGCCCTTGGAGAAAATGCCTTGTGATCTCAAGAATTCATAGACCTCCTTGGGGATATAAAAACTATGCCTCATACATCATAGCCTTTGGAATGAAACTAGGTCGCTTAAGCCTTGGTTGCTCCTTCCTAACTTACACTTTGGGAACGCCAAATACTCCTTGGTTTCACTCCATTCTCACCTAGCACTGAGTCCCTATAAGTAAGTATCAGATCTATAGCCTTGAACAAAATACCCTCAGACATAGTGCACTACACCTAGATTGTCTTTACACTAAGCACATTTATTAACACGAGTCGGGAATACTTCAGTACTACACTTTCATACCTGGTGATAAAAAACAAAGCCCGGATCAAATCCAGTAAATCATTGGTGCACCACTTACTTCCTCATCTCCCGGCAGCATTATAACCACCAGCAGAACCTGAAGTAGTTCGTTCCAACACCAGTTTCACCGGCTTTATCATTTCCAGCCTCAGTTCCAGGATCATTACCATAAGCAATTGAAGGAGCAGAATTACCAGCGTAATCAGTTGAACATAGTTATTTGGTCATTCCCATAAGCACCAGTTAAACCAGGAGAATTTCCATAAGCAGTTGAGCACGATCATGATTCAGACACGGGATTGACCAATTGAATCCGGAGCGTATAAACTCCTTCCTCAGCTGAATAAGGAAGGGGTAGGAGGATAAGGGGATTGGGAGTATAGGCCAAGCAGCATTCAAAGCAGCATTATGATCAACCCCATAAACACCAGTTGAACCAGGATCATTCCCAAGAGCAGTTTAACAAACAGCATTACCAGGATCATTTCTAGCATAACCAATTGAACTAACGTCATAATTCCCAATAGAATTTGAATAAGCAGAACCAGAAGCAGAATAATTCATGCCCCATAAGCACCAGTTGAACCAACATTATTATTATAAGCCTCATTTGCCATAGCGTCTCCTAAAGCAATTAAACCGGTCGAACCAGCAGGATCAATTCCAGGATAATCCCCAGTAACAAAAGGAATACCGGGGTCAGTCCCAAGAGCATTTGCATCCTCAGTTGAACCAACATAAATTGAAGCATTCCCAGTATGCAGTTGAAGCAGCTTTAGTTGAACTGGCTTCAGTTCCCGGATCATTTGAATAAGCCAAATAACCAGCATTACCAATATCATTGCCATCAGCAGTTGAAGGCGCATCCCTCCCAGTATTATTTCCAGCATTTCCAAGAGCAGTAGTACCAGTAACAGCCCTACAAGTAGCACCAGTTAAAGAATACAAGAAGGTAAGAGAATGTTACAGCAGTTCCCGTAGATTTCCAAGATCATTTTCATAAGCGAAAGGAAGCCCAGCACAAGCAGTTGAAGCGGCAGAGTTCCCGGAGCAGTTCCATCATAAGTTGAGCACGGTCATTCAGACACGGAATAATTCCAATCATCATTATCCCCAGGAGCACAAGGATTCCCGGCAAAAGCGGCACAAGCCCAAGTAGGTCCAGCATCATCAGTCCCGTCCTCATACCCTCCCCAAATAATTAAAGCGGAGTAGTTCCATTCAATGCCGTAGGGTCCTCAATTGAACGCCCCACTTGCATCACCGGATTCTTTCTTATTGTGACAAGTCTTATTAACCAGGTAATGACCTCATAGCTATGGAAATGGTAAGATAATATATCCTAGTGGTAAGGGGATATATCCTAGGTGGTGGGGCTAAGGAGAATCATTATGTGCTCTATGTGGGACCAAGCTCACAATAGAATCACAATAGGAATCCGGGCATTTGTTCATAAAGAATCAATTATGGATCATAGAGGAACGAGATTCAAGGTATAGTTTATTCACACAAATTTACCATTTGCTATCCCAGTGGGGATTCAGATTTCCCATCAAATTTAGATTTTGAATAATGAAAACAGCCAATTGAGTAAAGGTTTGGAAACCTGTACCAGCCAAACCAATCAATCATGGATTCAACGGGTGATTGGGTCCGTCTAGTTGTGTTCAGAATAAAATAAGCCAATATTAGTTGATAAGTGTAACCCGTCCTGACTCGGTCTCGTCCTGACTAACCTAGAATATGACTTTTATTTGGCAAGGAACGTCTTTTCATGGCGATATCATAAGCTTATTCGCCGAGAGCTCTATGTCCCATAAAAACCCAACTAACACATTGGTTATGTGGATTACACACAGGAGTAGTAAACCCATATATACACACATTTCAAATGCTTATCCCATACCATAATTATTGAATTAGTTATCATCCCCCAATCAATCTAGATCTAGAGGGAGATTGACTAAAATGCCATTTTATTAAATAAATAAACGACACTTTACGATCTCCGTAACGACTGGGATACACATAGTTCCCCTATTTATGACCGAGTTGAGTTCTCCACTAGTATTCATTCCACCGGAAAGCGAAGATTCGGTCAAGAATTGATAATTCACTGGAAGTCGCCGATTGATGGTTTCCAATAGATTAATTTCCGGTTGACAATACCTTATAGAAACTCCATTACCCACACAGTCAATGCCTGTCAGCCAAGAGAACCTCAGTCACAGAAGGTGCCAATAGACACAGGAAGAAGGCCTGGGGGGACCTTGCCGATAAAAGAGGAAACAATATATTACTGGTTATTCCCAGGAGCAGTCGGACAGGTCATTCTATTTGGAACGGGATTCCCATGAGCAGCTGTAAATGGTTATTTGGAAATGGCTTCCAATCGGCATCATTCGAAACGGTCATTCCAATCAGCATCAATCGAACCGGCATAATTACCAGCCCCAGCAGCAGCCTAATTCCCCATTAGCATTCGAACATGGTCAGTTGTAACGGGATTCCATCAGCATTTTAACCAGCAGAACCGGGCCAAGCATCACAACCAACAGAGGAGTAATATTATTTGAGCTTGGATATTCTAATATATAATCAACCAAGTTGAGTTCACGCACCTAAACGCCTTATTCGAGTGGATACATTTATGGCTACTTAAGCAACACCGTTCAGGGCAGGCAATAAGTTTGGGTTTACTAGAGCCCTTCAAAAAACTCCCCCAGTAGTTGAAGGGGAGGGTTTTCTGTAATGAGTCGAATCTTAAGTTGTGGCCTGGTCAGAATCTGGTAGGCCATCGATCTGTCAACTGGCGTTATATACGTAATTATACACCGTGCATTATCAACTTATAATGTTTAACCATTCAATATTATACTGTGGTCTTATCATTGCGTATCAACGTAAGTAATGCATCTTCAATCACATGGTTCCGTACCGTGTTGGGTGGATGCAGCAGCATGGTGTGAAGTAGAACTCTTTATCCATGTATGTAAGGCAAGGTAGGGTACCCTGTGTACCCGTATGTACAGCAGTATGTTACTTTGTAACTTTGTATGTAAGCTTTTCAGTCAGGAAGGCCCATGATTTTGTGTAGATAATCCAGGTCGGTTATACTAATCGGTCCAATCAATCAAGCTATCCAGAAGACTAATAAGTTCCCCCTGTGCCCGCACCTTCCCGTCCAGCCTAATCAGAATCAATTTTGGTTTAAGCTCAAATCAGAGTTGGTGCACCCTAACTCGGTAAAGCCTTTAAAGCTAATCATATCCACAGACAGACAGGTAGGCAGTTGAAGGGGCTGAAGAAGGGCTTGATGAAGGCTTCTGGCAGGCTTTCTTTTTGAAGGAACCAACTTAAGTTGCTAGCATCCAGAAGGCAGAGTGTAGTTGGGATTTAGACGGACCGGGAACAGAGTGCGCTTGAAGGTAGAGGGCTGTCCATCCTGATAGGGCTACCCCTTTACGATATGCTGGATATCTTATCTCGGTTACTTCCCCAAACGTATGCGGTCTGGCCTTCCACATTCGAACCAAACCCACCCACATGGAAGCCAGCCTTCCTGAAAGAATGAATCTTAAATAATTCATAAGGCTGTGGGACGAAGCATCCATGCATCATATACAATGGATGCATCATTTTCTCACCCAATAATTGAAGAAGTTTCAAGATAGGTGGATTGCTGGGTAGCAGAAAGAATCCCTTTATTGGGTAGCGGGCCCGCCATCGTAGGTCTGTTTGTTCCCTGGCTGGCCATAAAAAAGAAACAACTAATGAGGGTAGAGATGCCGGGACTAGTTGGTTTTCTGTAATCCATGCGGCTAAGAGACAGACAATGATAGGGGTGGGCGAAATCTTTTTGTGTTTTCTGGTTGTTCAGAGAGAATTAGGTGGGGGGACTTCGCCTTTCCTACCGATGCGGGCGACACACACGAGATCAATCATATTATAGGTCATATTCTAGGTAAGGTAGTTGAGGAGATCCAACCATAAGGGGACTTTCGCTTTATATATAAGGCTTTACCTACCTAAAAGTGAGTATGTATGTGTTCTCACGCGCATAATCAATCAAGCGCGCCTGCCCGCTGGCTTGCACACACACATGCAAATAAAGGCCCGCCCTGGTATTGCCTGCCCATTTATTCCCGAGCCAACATTCCCACCTCTTTGTGTATGCTTTCAAGCTTGATCCCCGGGGGTTTTTGGGGGAGGGTCGGCAATAGGGTGGGGTGGTGGAAATGAGACGTATGCGCATTCATCTTGGCAATATTAAATGAGAGATAGAACAAACGGAGAAGATATATATATATATATTGGAAAGTGTTCAGTCAGGAAATAAGTCGATGGGAAAATGTGTTTTGTGTATTCCCTTTGTTTCCACAATAGCAGCCGAGCTGACCGAGCTGGGGCCGTAGCGTGCGAAATTGAGAATAAGAGTACAAAAAAAATTTTTATTATTGGAACCAACCCTTTACCGAGCGCATGCGAAAGGGAGGGGAAAGCAAAAGTGAAAAAAAGTACCGTTGAACAGGGGGGTTCTCGCCGCTCTTTTTAATACGTACGTCTACTCACTCGGATACGAATTGAACTATACTACGACTGAGACTCATGGGTAGGTAGGTTAAGCACATACAGTAAGGCCTCTGACTCGTATGACCCGTCGGATTGGTACACTGGTTCTAATACTACGGCCCGATACAGCTACGAAGTGGGCATCCATCATCGAAAAGAGATAGTGTGGGGTTAACTTATCAGGTTGAACCTTTATAATATATGTATGATGTGTATATAGCGGTGGGGTCGTGGGACAAATAAATGAAGATAGATGCGAGAACCGGAAAAGTGAACAATATAACCAAGCTAGTGTTAGCTGGGAGCCTTAGTGGTGGGGGTTATTCTATATACGTAATAACATGGTGTTGGCTCAGTAACTCCGAATGGAAGGATGAAGCTACGAAAAGGGAAGGCGAATGCGTTTCAGGCTTAAATAATAAATATAGGGGAAGCCCGTGTCCTACCTATATAGGGAGGGAACAAGGCTTAGCTACTCTTATAGGTTAGGTTCTTATAGGTTAGTAAGGTAACCAAGGCCTTAAACTTTTGTTTTTCTCCTGTATGTAGTCGGGGCCTTAAAAGCCCTAGTAGAGCATTCCCCGGTGAAGGGAGTTAGTTCAGGGGAGGAAATAAAATATCCAGGCCCAGCCAAAGCCACGCGAATTCCCCTAGGTAACGAGGGGAAGGAATCAAGCTAGGCCGGGGCCGCCCTGAAACGAGGCGAGTTAAGGTAAGGCCCCCCCGAAGGGGTTCACTTCCACCGGCTCACTCTCTGTTTACCTTCTTTGCCCATAGAATAAAGAGCACCTGCTAGTGGCTATCTTGTAGATTCACTAAATTTATTCCACCCCAAAATAAAGTGTTAGTAGCGCGTTATCTTGTATATTCACGAATTTAGCCCTCCCAGTGCAGGAAGATCACTTTAGGTCTTCGGACGGGCCAACAAGAAAAGCAAAGCCTT